>JH720037.1:287348-315284 GCA_000231845.2 Tetrahymena malaccensis 436 | reverse complement strand
AATAAAAAAGTATTCCCCCACCGGGACTTGAACCCGGGTCTGAAGGGTGAAAACCTTCTATCCTAACCTGCTAGACTATAGGGGATTACAGTTATTTTAGTTTTTATTTCAAAGAACTCTCGATTTTTTGATTTCATAAAATAAATTTATTATTCAAAGAAATTAAATATAAAAAATATCTTCTAAACTGCAAGGCTATTGAGGATATGAACATTATTATTATGAGCCTAAAATGAATTTGTTAAATTTTTTATTTACTAAATAAAAAAAGTTAATAGATGCTGAATACAAAAAGTATTCCCCCACCGGGACTTGAACCCGGGTCTGAAGGGTGAAAACCTTCTATCCTAACCTGCTAGACTATAGGGGATTACATTGTAGCAACTAAATTAGCTTAATATGTTTTATTATTTTCTAGATTAATAATCAACAAATCTAAAAGAGTGTAATAAATAATAATTCGTTCAAAAAAGAATTCCCCCACCGGGACTTGAACCCGGGTCTGAAGGGTGAAAACCTTCTATCCTAACCTGCTAGACTATAGGGGAGTTATAACATTATTGCTAACTACATAAAATTAGTTTTATTTTTTTATTATTAATAAAAATACATTTCTTTTTAATTCAAATATGTATGCTTGCTTTAAAAAAAGTATTCCCCCACCGGGACTTGAACCCGGGTCTGAAGGGTGAAAACCTTCTATCCTAACCTGCTAGACTATAGGGGATTACGAATATTTACTTAAAATAAAAAAGAACAAAGTCAAAATTTACAACCAATTTAAAATAATTTTTTTAACAATATTTCGAAGATTTTTGAAAATTGTTAGATTATTATATTTAATTTAAATCAAATTACATATTATTTTATATTAATTAGTATTAAATATATTTAAAGGCTTTATAAAATGAATGAAAACTTTAAGTTTTTTATATGAATGTAACGAATTTAAGAAATTTGCAATAAGTAAATTAATTATATTAGTTTTCCAATATAAAAATTAATAGAAATCATCTTAATTTTGTAGTTATATATTTAATATAATAAGGATAGAAATTATGGAAAAATTTGGGGCAACTTTCATTAACAAAGATGGTCATACAGATGGAACACTTTTAAAGGAAGCGAAAATAGTAGGATTGTTATTTGGAGCGGATTATTGTGAACCTTTTAACAGATTTTTGCCAAATTTAACAGATTTCTATAATAATGTGAATGCTGATGATAAAGTTTTTGAAATTCTTTATTTTCCTTTTGATTAAAAAGCAAGTCAATTTCATGAATACTTTTAAGATTTGCCATGGCTTTCTTATGAATTCAAAGATGCTAATAAAATAAAAATGTATCTTGAATATAAACAATATATATAAGGAATTCCTTGTCTTATAATAATAAATCCAGATGATGGGTCTGTTTTAACTAAAAATGGAAGAGGATAAATTGAAAAATAAGGGATTGAAGCTTTTGAGAATTGGCAAAATATTTTATCAATGAAATGAATACGCTTAGCCAATTTATCTATTTACTTACTTAAGCACTTTTATGAAAAATATTCTTAAATTAGACTAAAATGTTAAATTCTTTTAGATTAATTAATGCTCTTATCTAATAATTGCTAGTATTTTTATTTATGTATATTTTAAAAACCTTTTTATATTCGTATATTTTAAATCAATTTTATATATAAAATTTCAATAAACTATTTTAAACATACATAATTCAAATTATTACTCCTTCAGTAGTAATCATCTTGAAACAAAAAATTAACAATAATTTGTTTGTTATAAGTTTATCATTTGTTCATATATTTTATATTCTTTTTCTTTTTTATAAGGTTAACTTGTTTTGGTTAAAAATATTTATATAAAATTATTTCAAATAAAATAATAAATTTAAAAGAATAACTTTTTAAATAATAATTAAAATTTTACTAAGCTAAATACTATGAATAAATTTTTTTAAGAATGGATGACATTGCAAAAAATTATTTAAAACCTAAGGATATTTTGAAAGTAGCATTTATTTATTAAATATTTAAATAATTATTATTTTTTTGGCATAATATTTATATGAAATTTAAGATAGGAATAGCTAAAATATTTTAAATTTATAATTTATTTTGAAAGTAAATAAATATAAGTTAATTTTTTAATGGAATGATATTTAACTTTACAAACATACTCTTATTATTCTAATATTTATAATTAGATATAAATGATAGTGACTTAAAAGCAAAAATTAGATGTTAAAGACATACATAATATTTCAAAAAAATAAATGATTGAATAATAACATTAAAATAATATGTGAACTAAATTAGCTAATATATTAAATTTATATTAAAATAATGAATTATTAATATATTCCTAATACTTTCTTGTATTCATCCATTTACTATTTATGATTAGTAAGTAAGAATTGTTTTAAAGATATATTTTTAACAAATCAGAATTAATTTTGAAAGATATTTATAAATTCATTCATTTAATACCTTATTTTAGTTAATATATTAAAAATTCAATAATTGAAATATTAAACAATAATAACTTACATAAATGATAACTAGGAGTTTAAGAAGTTTATTTAATTTATAAACAAACTAAGTAGTTAAAAAATGTGGAATACAAAATAGATTATTTAAAGCATTCTCTACATCTGAAGAGAATTATTACAGTAAACATAATTTAGATGCTAAAAAGATTAAATTTTATTAATAGATAAATGAGAAAATGAGATCAATATATAATTTTAAAAATAGAGTTATTGGGAGTTAAGCATAATAGTTCACCAGAAGAAATTAAGAAAGCTTATTATACTCTAGCATAAAAAATGCATCCAGATGTTAATAGTGATAAAAATGCAGGATTAAATTTTGCGAAAATTAATAAGTAGACCTATTGAATTGTGATTTATTTTAAGAATATTCTTATTTTCTTTTTTTAAACTAAAGTGAAAGCTTAAAATAATTTTTCTTTAAAAAAGAATTAATAATATCAGATAATTTGAACATAAATTATAAATTATTATTTTCATAAAATTTAAGTAATTTCTTAAAATTTATCAAATAGTGCTTATTAGATTCTTAGTGATGAATAGAAAAGGAAGGAATATGACAGAAGTTAGAATTTAAATGATGATATATTTGGATCTTAGTATAGGAGATAGACATACTAATAGTAAGGAAGTGGAGGTTCTGATCAATTTGTTTATGGAAATAAATCAAACATAAATTTTGAAGACTTTTTTTCATTTGATGAGGAGATTCTAAAAGAGTTTTTGAATAAAAGTACAAGCAATAAATTTAGATAAAATAACAAAGCTAAGTATGAAAGTAACAAAGCTTAATAGTAGAAAGGTTAAAGCTAAAGGTATGTTTATGATGAGACTGAATTTGACTTTTTAAATGATGAGGATTAAGATATTTTTGATGATTTTGGTAAAAATAAAAAAACTACTTTCTCAAAAGATAAAAGAAAGAAAGGAACTGATGTCAATCAAACTATTTAAATTACATTTGAGGAATCAATTAATGGCTGCAGTAAAATTATAGATATTGAAAAGAAGTAACTTTGTGAAAAGTGCAATGGAACTAAAAGAGCTCCAGGATCTAAAAAGAAATTATGTAAAACATGTAAAGGAACAGGAAGTATTTAATTCTAATAAGGTTTATATGTCTGGGAGTTTAAATGTGAAGATTGTAGTGGTTAAGGATAAATAGTTGACTGCCCATGTAAACACTGCAAAGCATCTGGATTGACCACATAAACTGTAAAAGAAACAGTGCATATACCAAAAGGAGTTAATCATGGATAGACAATTAAATTCCCTAATTAAGTAATACATAAATTGAATGCATTTATATTATTTCAGTTAAATAAAAAAATTAAATTTAACTACTTTGTGGGTATGTAAAAATATTATTTTTTATACCCATAATAATAATAAAATTTTAAAATTCAATTTAAGAATAAATTTAAAGATAAAAGAAATTAATATGCCTCCTATCAACTTTATTTTATTTTATTAATAAAATATTATTTATAAATACTAAAATCAATATTTATTTTTTTAAAAGGGTAATTTAAGCGAAAAAGGTGGTGCTCCTGGTGATCTAGTAATTAAATTAAAAATATAAAACGATAAAGAATTTAAAAAGACTGGACTTGATATATATACAGAACTCTCAATTTCTCCAGCTAAGGTATGAGCATTAGTTTGTTTATATATAATATATGATGATAAATCACTTTTTAAATAAGGCTATTATAGGTGGAAAAGTTCAAGTAAAAACAACAAAAGGAGATGTAGAGATAAGCATTCCTGCAGGCGTATAAGATGGACATAAATTAAAAATATTAGGATATGTAATTTTAAATTATTAGATTTATAGGAAAATATATTATCTAAAATAAATTATATTTTAAAAGGGGGTTTAAAGAGATAACCAAAAAGAGTCTGGAGATTAGTATGTAACACTAAATGTTAAAATACCTAAAAAAGTATCAGTAGAGGAAAAGCAGCTTTATGAATAGCTTCTAAAGCTTGAGAATGAGTGATAGAAGCGAAATATAATAATATTTAATCTTAATAAAATAAAAAATGTATATAAATAAATTCAATAAATATTAATAGTTCATTCATAATTTAAATATCAGTTTATATTTTTTAAATAATCAAACTATTGCTAAAATATTCCTTATGGAGAAAGGAATATTTAATAGAAAAATACTTATTTTTTAAAGAGAAACAAACCTATTAATTTCAAAGAATATTTGAAAGATAAAGTGAACTATCAATAATTTGTTGTAGGAATAATTTAATATTTAGAAATAAAATAAGAATTTCAATTTACAGAGATGTAGTAATAATATTGCAATATTAATATACGAATTCTTATTTATTTCGTTTATCTGTCTACATGTTAACAGTAAGGCATATATTTTTAATAGAATTTTGATGAGTAGAAGAATGAACTCAAGTAAAAAGAAAAAAAATTTAAGAATTCTTCACAAACAAAAATAGTAAATTTTAGAATTGAATATTTTTAGGAGTAATTGGCTGATATATTTTAAAAAAATTGAGAATAATTTGTTAAAATTAACAAAGTCAGTAATTCAGATAAATTTGTATAATATTAGTAAAATAAGTTAATTGATTGCCAATGAAATTAAAGTACATCAAGGAAATCGATGTCTTTGGTCCTAAAATAGAATTAAGACTAGGAGACAAAAAAACTCATAAGACTCTATGCGGAGCCACCATGACTCTATTTGTTGTTGCATGTTCAATAACAGCAGTTATTTTAATTGGTAAAGAATTGATTTAAAAAGACAGTCCAAGTGTCTCATTTTAATAAATATTGGCTGATGAATCTAACAGCCAAACCAGCTCAAATATAAGTAGCTTTGGATCATTTAGTTAAATCTCATTAAGTGATATTTAGCTTATGGTTGGGATTACAGATTAATAGGGATAAGATATTCCAAAAGACATCATAGATAAGTTATAAATACAAATACATTTCATATAAAAAGATGGTAATAATTACCAAAAAACTCTTATTTAAACTGAGCAATGCAAAAGTGATTCCTTTCAAAATTATAATTTAAGTGATTTTAATCCTAGTAATTACTTATGTTTAAGCGATAAACAATAATTTGATGCGTGGGGATATGATACTGACTTTAAAGCTTAATATTTTGAGGTTAGTGTTTAGTGCAAAACAGCACAATGTTTATAATCATGTTGTTAATATTAAAAATTGAAACTAAATTTATTATATTAAGATTAATACTTTTCTCCTAACAAATATACCTAATGCTACTCCCCTATTTATAATAGCAAATATATTGATTTTAATTTACTCTCAAACGGAGTTGATGGTAGCTAAGATTATGATTTGATTTTACAAAAATCTACTGTAGTCACTGACTAAGGATGGCTTACATCTATTTTTGATAAAACTAACTATGTTATTATTAATGAATTAGCTTAATCTTTAAACTCTAATGTTGATTTTGTGCTCTCTTTAAGAATATCTGTTCATCCACTAAGACTCATTTATCAAGTAACTATTTGCTCATTTGATTAAATTAAATGCTTAAATATTTTTTTTACATTTAATTAAGATAATTATGTTTCCATATAAGCATTAGTTTTAGTTTGATTCTTAATGTATTAAAAAAAAAGATTTGAATTCAAACTTTTTTTACTGGAACAAAAAAAGATTATCATTATTCAATAAACATTTGTTTTATTTAATAATCTAGCCATTAGTTTTTTTTTGAAGGAAATACCGAAATAATTTTTATAATTTTAACTAATTAAATTATACTTCATCCAATCAATTTTTCTCTAATTTTTAATAAATAATGCTTCTTTTTAATTATATAATTACACTTTATCCTTTAAAGTTTTTTATTATTAATTTAACCAAAATTTAGTAAACTTTAAACTTATTAATATTTTAAATAGAGAAGCTATCTGAAGGTTTAGGGTTTACTTGCAGTAGTTGGTGGTCTATTGAAAACTCTGATTTTAATTGGAAGAGTATTAGTTAAGCCAATTGCAAAACTTTCTATGAATTCTGAATTAGTAAACGAACTATTTGTTTTTGAAGATTAAAGAAATAGGAGATTAAGATAAAGCATGGAGAAATAGATGTAATCAAGTATATCTGATAGTGATAGCAGCGAAATTTATAAGAAAGAAGAAAACAAGTTTAAAAAACAATATGTCTTAAAAGAATTAGATCAGTAAAATTTCAATTAAGAAAGTGAGGTAAACTAAGAATTATATTCAAACTAATTAATATATGGCCAAAATATGTAGCCTAAATAATTAGATAAAAAAATACTTCAGCAAGATAACTTCTCTTACTAAAACGAATTAATGCTTAAAAAACAACGCCAACATCTTACAGATTACTAAATAAATAATTAATAAAAAAGTAACAATTATTTATTTAAAAATGATTATATTGATCAGCTAAAAGGAATCAACCAAATAAAATAAAGAGAAAGCATTATAGATAGCAAAAATGTATCATCTATTTAATAAGCAAAGTTAAATCTTAAAAATTCGATGATGAAAAGGGACTATAATCCATAGCAAAATTTTAGTACTTAAAATTAAATTCTATAAAAATTTGGTTAAAATTATTAGATTACGATAAATGATTCTGATAAAAAAAAGAAATATTCTGCCTTAAATACTCCAAAATCAAAGTTTTTGCAAGAAAATTTAGCAAACCTTCAAGCTTAATAAAATAAATTTGAGAGCTCAGCATTCAAAAGAGTAAGAACAAGATCTAATTCATAAATATCAAAAAAATAATAAGAAATTAATATAGTTTAAGAATAAAAACAAAAAGAACAAGAAGAGAAAGGTGAATTGAATATCAATTTTATTGATCAATAAAATACTGATAATAAATAAGTAAATTTATAGGAAGAAAGTGAAGATAATTAAAAAGAATTAAATTTACAAGCAAGTAATGAAGAAAATAGAGTTTTTAATGCAAGAAGGGCAAATAAATATTTAACAGCAGAAGTAAGTTAGAATCAATATAATTCTATTAAAGTTGACGATAGCTTAAAAGTATTTTAGAGTGTTAAATAGAATGTAAATGCAATAAAATAATAAGATAATTCTAATCAGAAACAGCTAGCAAAACCAAATATTTAAAATAAACCCAATTTATTTAAAAGAAAAGGAACAACAATTATAACAGAAATACTTTAAAAAAATTACTTAGTTCAGAGAGGTATGAGAAAAACAACTGTAAAAGAATAAAATGGTAAAAATTTAGATTAAGTTTTTATTAATTATTTTTTTATTATTTTATTAAATATACCAAAAAACTCTAACATTCGTTTAAAAATGTTTGGATTGAGAAATTAAATTCAAAAAATAGCTTTTATATATAAATTTTAATATTTAATAATACAAATTTTTTAATCAACAGAAGATAATGCCAGATTTTCTAATGAGTTGGAGAATATGTAAGAAAAACCACTAAGATTTACTTGTTTAGATTATATTAAGTACTATTTTTCTCAGCTTAAATGCTTATCTAAGAAAAAGTAAATAAAATATTCTGTAAAGAAGGTTACTGAGCGTTTTGATATCATATATATTTTATAGAAGCTTGTTGAGATAGATAAACTAAAAGTACTTCTTTTGTCTTATGAATAATAAAAACTTTTTGAGTATATGCCTAAACCTGTTGTTCAGACAGATCCTGAAAAATAAGAGAATAATTTAATGTTAGGAAGAATGAATGCTGACCTTTAGCAAAATTGGACTCTTCTCAATTCAGAAAAAGGTAATTTAGATAAATTTACTGAGGCTTTCCACGCTTACAAACAGATTCAAATGAAACAAGAAAAAGAACCTTTAGATGAACGTCTGATAATGATGTTAGATCCTGATGTTAAAAGATATTTTGACATAACTAAAGCAGATGGAAGTTAGGTAGTAACACCAAATAACAACTCAAGAAAAGTGTCTATGATCCCTCTCAAATTTAATGTTCCAGATTAAGGATAGGGATTAAAATAATCTATTATGTTAGCAAGATCTTAAATGTAGTAAATAAAACTGCAATAGCAAAAAGATGAAGTAAGAATGAGATTAACCTCTTCTTATATAGAGAAAAATGATTATGGTTAGGACAATTAATAAAAGCAAGAAGATCATCAAATAATTGATTTACAATAATCAAATAGAATGAACAACTTTTATGAAAAGGAAGAAAATAAAAATATAAAAAATAGACTTAGTTAAAAATATAATGGAAATATTTAATTTTAACCTTTGCTCGCTCCCAGTGGGGATGTCAATTCACCTAAAAGCACTTAGTAATTTATTCAAAGCTAAACAATGTTCAGTTAACAGCCTTCTATTCATATTAAAAACAATGAATAAAGAATTAACCATTAATCAAGTTCTGGAGAATAAATTGAGGAAAATATTTAAGGAAAAACATCCTATCCGAGAGAAAGTATTTGTCTTAATTAAGTTGACTTTATGGAGAACAACAATTAATACAGTAAACTAAGTACTTTAAGCTTAAAAGATAACTAGTTCTCTTTTGCAAGGAAATCAATTGAATCACCTTTATTCTTATTTGATCCTTAGAAAAAACAATTGATTAAGCTTAGTAGTATTAAGAATACACTATTACCAGTAAGCCAAATAAGTTAGTCCAATATTAAAAGTTTTGAAACTATAAATTCTTAGAAAGAAGAAAACTAAGAAAATTTGAATAAAAATGAGGTTTTAGAGTATTAATAATTTTACAAAATATCCCCTTACAGCTTTTTGTATAATAGAAAATCTCAAAGCCAAAAGAAAAGGCGTTGTTAATCATAGCATGACTTAGAAAATATAAGTGAATAGCAAGAAAATGAATACTAAAACTAATTGTTTGTTTAACTAGGAAATCCCAAAAACATATCTTTTGGCAATCAAACACTAATTAATAGTAATGATAATACAAATGATAAGCATGACCAATCTCTCAAAAGGTTGATAGTGTTAACTAATTCAGATGAAACTCAAGCAAATGAAATGGCCCATTTTGATGATAAAAAACTCAAGGAATAATTGCTAATTAGCTATTAAGCAAATTAAGAGCATTAGAAAGAAAGAAAAGATAAAAATTTTTCACAAGATTACAACTCAGAATAAAATATAATTAACAATAAATTCAGGAAAAACTCTGAAAACAGCTATAATATCACTCCTCCATTATAAGCACACAGATAAAACTCTCCTAACATGTCTTATTTATTTCCTAAACATAGAAAAAATACAAACAGTGTTGGCAGCTAAACCAGCTTATCTAAAATAAAAAAGGACAGTATAAACTTGAATGGATCAAACAGTTAGGCACTAAAAGATAGCCCAATGCTGGATTTTGATAATAATTTTCTTTCTCTGCATCACCCAAGATTATTTTTTGTGAACCCATTTAATAGAAATATCACTAGTTAGTAAACAGATTAAGATAAAGAAATTAATCCATTTAAAAGAGAGAGTGTAAAAAATAATGAATTTAACAAAATTAATAGCTACCAAAGCTTTTAATCGATTCCAGAGGAATACTTAAAATCTAAAAGAGGAGATTTCAACTTTTTCAATAACATCAATAATGGTAAATATGAAGAAGAGAATAATTTTAACAATCAATAAAAAGCAGTTAATTTAGAATAACAAGAAATTTAAGAATGTTCTAAGAAGGAAAATAATAATTTTGTTACTAAACCTTTTGAATGTTAATTATAAAACAACAATTATTTTAAAACAGCATATAGTTAAACAGAGTAAAATACCCCACATAATGTAAGAAATGAATTTAGCAATAAATATCAAAATAATAACTATTTTGATGATTAATAAAACCATCAAAACAGAGTCTCAGAACCTTCTAAATAATAATACTCCCATTAAAAAAATAAATATTCTACTCCATCTTAAAATGTTTCCCCATTCAAAAATTAAAAAATGTAAGATCTATTTTAACCCTTTTCTTATAATTCTTCGTAGCACGATTAATAACTAAACATTTAGTAAACAACGAGTATTAATTCAATTTAAAGTAATTTTAAATAAATTAAAAACAGCATGAATTCCCATCAAAAAGAAACTAATTGTAATCAGTAAAATCAATAAGATAATAACAGCTAAGATAACATTTAATTTTTCAAAGATGTAATTTAAAAAGACAAAAATATTTAAAATAAACACAGACTTTAAAGTACATAAATAACAAACGATGAATTTAATTATAAATAAACTAATGACTAAAACGTACAATGTATTGAAATGACCCCTCAAAAATAAATTTAGGATGATGAAATTTCATTGTAAAGTTATGAATAACCAGTATTAAATTAATAAAAAAGTTACAGGTATTCTTCAATTAACTTCAATATCCCATAGCAAATTATTTCTTAGCAGCGCATTAATGTTGAAAAACCTTAAAATGTAGATAAAAATATATAATTAAGTGCTAATAAAAGCATCAAGCAAAGAGTAAGTCTGAATCCTCAACTGATTTCAAGTCAGAATTAAAACGGGTTAAACAGTTCATAAGTTCAAAACTTTTTGAAGTAAAACAATAATGCTAAACTTTATGAATCACCATACACCTAACAGCAAAGATTCTTGAAAAAGAGATAATAAGAAAAGATAGAGCAGCAACTAAGAGAATCGCAATACAGTCAATAAATACAATAAATAAATAATAGTATTTTTTAAAACTATCATAATGAAGCTTAAGATTTTAATAAAAACCCAAGAAACTAAAATAGTTAATCACACAAATCAAATAAGAGCTAGGAAAAATTTGATATTCCAAAAAGGGTTACCATAAATGATCCCAAAAATTATAATTAAGCTTCAACAAACAGATAAATTGCAAGAAGTCCTTCTATTTAATAGGATGCACTTCTTACTACTGAAAACGATGAAAACAAAGATTTTATCCCTAGAAATGAGTAGCAATAATGTTCTCAGAATTATTAAATGTAAACAGAGGAAAATGAAGATTTAATTTAATTTAATAGAACCAGTAGGGATGACTCAATAAATTCATGTTCTGAAACAAAAGAAAAAAGTTAAAAGTAAAACACTGAGCTTTTATAAACCGAAGACATAATTGTCTTTGATGAAAAAGATACTGATACAAACCATCACAGCCAAATTTGATTTTAATTAAACTGAATTTGATATATTTTTATAAATTGAATACTTTTTATTTTTGATATTTTAATTATTAGCAGTAAATTTAGTAAACTTTTTGTCGAAATGTTCATAATCTAAGAAATAAATTTAATAAATGTGATTAAATTTGATATTTTTAATTTATTATTCTAATATATGTTTTATTTTTTGTAAATTAAATATATTAAAAATTTTTTTAAAGATTTTTTAAATTAAGTTAAGTTTATTAAATTTTAGATAAAAAATTAAGGCTTTCAACAAAAATATTATTACCCTATTGTTTATTTTCACATATAATTAATTAAAACAAATAAAATTAATTAAATTTTAAAAAAGATAAAGTATCATTTCTTTCAGTAAATTAATTATATATGATATTTCATTTATAATCAAATTAAGCTAATTATTATTGATAGTACAATAAATGCTGAAGCTAAAACATTAGAGGAAGTGGTGGCTGTAATAATGCTTGCACATACGTTTATTGTATTAATATAACTCTAAACTGATAAATCAGTGCTAGTGCAGTTTGTTTAAGAACAATTTAATAGATTAGATGACTTTCTGGTGTTTTGATAGCATTAATCAAAGCATCCTTAAGCATTAGAAATTGAATTTTTACAATTATAATCAACAGGATTACAAGGACTAAGAGTTACTGTCCTACAGTATTCAAACAAAGAAGTATAATTATTGCTTGGATTTATAGGGTTATAAGCGATATTAGGACTTTCTTATAATACTGGATGAACACAAGCCTATATATCTTTAGCTAGCTAAGTTATTTAAGGATCAGTGATTCCAGTAGTACAGCTCATTAAGCAAGCATCTTATGCATTAGATTATTTTTATATTATACAGTTTGTTCCACATCCTAATAGTGCATTTAATTGAGTTTAGCACTATTAATTAGTCTGAGCACAAAAAAATGTTTTTGAAGCAAAAGCAAAACACTGCTGAATATTAGTTTAAGATTGAGTATGCACAACAGCAATTAAGATAAGAATTAGGAAGAATCTCATTATTTTTATTATTAATTTTTTGTTTAGTTTTAATTAATTAATTATTATTTATCTTTTTTTCCTGTAAAATAACATTAATTTATAACAAGTTGAACAACATTAAGAGGATATTTTATATCAAACAATTCCAAAAACTTTTACTAAATTTGTAATTTATAATAATTAAAATAATCGAGCTACCTCATTAATCATAAATAAGTAATTGAAGAATAGTTTTCTACAATTTAAAATAAATTTTTAAGCATATTTTAAATAAAGCCTTATAGTTATTATATGCATATGCTAAATATTTAATATAAGAAAATTTTACATTTACTCTCTTGTAAATAAGCTAAATAATCAACATATAAAAGTTGATTCGAACAAAATAATAAATGTAGAAAATTATTGATTTGAGTTACATTTGAATTTATAGAATCAATTCGAACTAGTTCCACATAATTAATATAAAACTAAATATTTTTTTAATTAGAAAATAAAAATGATAAGCATACAAAGAATATATTTATAAAATATTTGATGACTTTCGCAATATTTACTTTAAAATTTTTTTAAAATAAATTGGAAATCATTTAGAAATAGTAGTATGAAAAAGAACAACACTTTAAAAAATATATATATATATTTTTTTACGCTTCATTAGATTAAATTTTCTAGTTCGAGTCATTGATCGAAACTTAAAGTAAAGAAATAAATTTTTATTTTTCGATATATTATTTTTATTAAAATACTTAAAAAGATAAAAATGCATAATTATATGATAATATAAAAATGTTAAGATTAATTTTTAAAATTTTAAGATTCAATATAATATTTTAACCTTAAATGATTAAAATGAAAGATTCTTTTTTAAAGATAATTTTTTAAATAAAAATTAGACAAATTCATATTATTTTTAATTCTTATAAAAAATTTATTAAATCAAAAACCAACCAAACTCAAATCAATTTAATATATGAATAAATAAATATTCACGCTAAAATTAAGGAATTAAATACAAAATAATATTTTTCTACTTAATTAATTGGTCAGTTTTCTATTTATCGATTCGAGAATAGAGTCACTATTTTTAAATAAATTATTAAGCAACAGATATTACAAACATATTATTATCTATATCTTAATGTAAAACGAACAAGTGAGTGGTTAAAAAAGTTTGTTTTTTAATTTTATATAAATTTAACTTAAATTTAAAATATTATTTAATGAAAATAATTAAATAAGTTATTATTTTATTCAAAAATGTTATTAGGTTTTTAAAATTTTCTTTACAAACGAGAATTTTTCTAATTAAAAGTATAGCTTTTACTATCTATTTTATATTTATAATTTATAAGTTGAAGACTTGATTCAAAATATTCAACATTTAATAAAGTTCAATTTTAAAAATTAAAAAAAAACAATATTGTTAATTACACCAATCAATTTATATTAAATATTTTGAACTAATAAAAATAAAAATAATATTTCTTAAATTTTAAAAATTTAGATTTTTGTAAAAATACTCATGAAAATCAAATTTAGAAAGAAAGCTCATTTAATAAAAAAAATATTGTAGTTAAATATAATTAAATACTATTTCATAAATTTAAATGTTAAAATTTTATGTTTTTTTGTTGTTGAAAAAATGCTAAGTTTTGAAACAAATAATTCAAGCATTATTTTAACTAAATTTTAAAAAATTAATTTATCCATCTATATCATTCTCATAAATTTTATATATTTAAAATAAAATATTTAAGAAAATCTTTATTTTTAAAATTTATCTGATTTAAAAAACTGTAAAAGTTATCTTTTGAATTTTACCTTTTCAAATATTGATTCATAACAAGTTTTTACAAGAATAAAATTTACTTTTATGTAGAATTAACTTAAGTACACAGTTTTTTTTTTATTTGGTGTTAATATGTGATGATTTAAAATTTTAATTTATAATATTCTTAAAAAAATAAGATAATAGAATTAAAAACTGAAAAAAGGAAATAATATCTTGAAATCAGTTCATATAAAACATAAAATAGATAATTTACTATCAAAATAAGGTTATAATTAATAATTATACAACAACTGATATAATGGTTAGGATTTGTTAAGAAGTAGTGGAGCTTGCACACTTGACAACTGCACTAATATAACTAGATATAGTTTAAATAGTGCTTGAACATTCTTGTTAGGCGCAGCTTAGTAGATCAGAAGCTTTGCTAGTTTTTGAATAGCAGTTTGAAAAACATGCTTAGATATTTTTGAATTAATTTTAGCATGTGTAATCAACAGGATTGCATTTATTTAGATTTGTATTCTTGCAATAATCAAAATGAGTTGTATATGTATTGCTTGAATTTGTAGGATCGTATGTAATTTAAGGTGGTACTTAAGGAGTAGGATTTACACATTTTTATAAGTTTGCAGCAAGTCCAAGTACGGCACTATTATTTATGCCATTAAGACAAGAAGCCAAACAATTATTTTAGGCATTACTTGGTTGAGTTAAACAGTTTTATCCGCAAGCTATCAATGTTTATAATTATGCAGAGCACTGTGAATCACTTTGATCACATTAAAATGTAGATGCAGCTAAAGTAACACACTGGGTCAATGAAAGAGGTTATTAAGTATAAGTAGGGTTAGAAGAGGATGATGATGTTGAACTTGCACAAGTGATGATTGAATTAATTTTATTTTAAACAGATTTAATGGTACTTGTGCATTTTTATTAAAAGCAGTTTAATAGATCAGTAGATGTTGTTGTAGTTGCTTAACAGTTTCCAATACACATTTCAATACCTAAATTGTCATTTATGCAAACATAATCAACAGGATAACAAGGACTTTCAGTAATAGTTCTACAATAGTTAAAATGGGTAGTATAAGTGTTATTTGAAGCATTAGGATTATAAGTATCAGTAGGAGGTACAAAAGGAGTAGGGTTAACACATTAGATTATATCTTATGCGAGTTAAATAACAGAAATATCTTTAACTGCTGAAAGGCAACTTTATAAGCAACTGTTTTAGGTGTTAGCTGCTTGAGTCAAGCAGTTTTATCCGCAAGTTTTAAGTTATTGTAATTATGAAGAGCATGATACATTATTAACATTACATTAAAAAGTAGTGAAAGCTAACTCTACACATTAATTAATGGTAAGCTGAGGGAGAGAAGCAGTTGTAGCAAGAGAAACAAGAGCTAAACTAAAAGCTATAAATTTCATTTCCTATTTTTTAAGACTTTAAATGATTTTAAGGATTGTTTATTTTTTAATTAATTAATTAATTTTTTTTACCAAATTGTTATCAAGTATTTAAAAAATTTCTATCACTACAGTTGGCTCTATTTATTTACTTACTTATTTCAATAATTTTAGCAATAAATTCACATGAATATACTTAATTTAAAATATTCATACTTAGTAATCAAAATATATTAGATCTTTATTGATTAAAATAGTAATAAATTTAAAAGGGTATTTTATCAATAGCCCAACAGTTTAAATATTTCATAAACTAACTATTTTAAGGCTAATCATAATTCTACTCTCTCTTACTTGTTTGCGATAATGTTAGTTTACAAAAAAATCTTAAACTAAACATATTTAAATGTCTGTTAATAATAAATTTGGATCTATGCTTGAATTTATTTAGGTTTTTTATGTTCGAACTAAATTTTAATAATTAATTAAAAATAACGCAACACAAATCATTCATTTAATGATTAATTTCTAAAGACTTAAAATTTTAAGACAAGTAAATTTTTACTAATAACCTTTAATTTAATCACTTTCGATTTATTTTTTATTTTATTTGTTTATCATTATTTATCAACAAAATTAATATGACAAACACACATTACCTATTAATATTTTATATCAAAGAAATATCTTTTAGTACATAAAATAAACCATGCTATGCTGAGACAATTTTATTTATTAAATCAATATAATTCTATTATATAAATTATAAAGCATTATTTTAAATAATATAAATTTTATAAGCATGGATCACAACTTGTTGTTTGAAATAATTTCATAAAAATTCATAATAAAAAATATTTCGTTCTAAAATCGATATTTTTGCTAATTAATTTATGTTTAAATTATTTTTTCAGTAAGCTTAGAACATAATTAACTAATCTTTTTAAGAAAATTCAATAAAATACTATTTGATCAAGATAATCATTTACCTCGAACTTAATTCTTCAGGAATAAGCAAGAAAAAAATATTAATTAAAGCAATTTTCTTTTATTGAAAAAGCTAAAATAGTAAAAATAGATTCTCATTAAATCATAAAAAGTAATAAGTCCTCAAGAGTTTTGCTATCTTAAGAACTTTAATATTTTTCAGAATAAAATATTAATAAAATTTTTTGCTCTTTTACGCTTGTTAATTCAAAGGATTAAAATAAATAAGTATGCGTGATAAGTGTGTTAACCAGCTTTTAATAAAAACCTTATAAAGGATTTCAAATTAACAAAAGTGCTTAATTTTTTAATTTAAATTTGATATGTAAGCTAAAATAAGAAAATTTAAAATAAGCATAAAGTTGCTTTTAATCTACTTATTAGTTCGAATTATTACTAGAAAAATAATTAATTGTTTATTACTTAATAATCTTCCTTTTCTTGAAATAATATTGATCTCAATTTGTTAGTTCGTTTAATTCGAATTTTTACTAGAAAAATAGTTAATTGTTTATTATTCAATAATCTTCCTTTTTTTTCTTCTTCTGATCTAAATGTGTTCAGTAAATTTATTTTAAAGGTTAAAACAAAATTTTATGCTAATTGATAATCGTTTAAGAAATTGAAATATTTTTTGATTTGACAGAAAAGTTAACGAAAATATACTAATCATTTATTCTTCATAGTATTAAATATTATAAAGCATTTTTAAGAAGATGAAAATTAAATTTGCATTCAAAATCTTTAAATTTAATTATCAAGTAAAAAAATATAATGTTCAACATTTGCTTTTCTTTTCACATTTAAAAAATTTTTAATAAAAAATAATATTTAAGAAATATAAAAAGAAATTTATTTTTAAAAGCAAATACTTTCAATAGTTAAAATAATATACTAAATACATATTTTGCGAAGTGAGTAAAAATTAAAATATTAGATTTATTATAAAGATTTTATATTCATTTCATTATTTTATGTAGATATCGTATTCTTTGATTTAACCATCATAAACATTAATCTTTTCATTTAATTAGAAAATATCCTTCTAAAAATCTAGATTGCTGATTTCTTAATCTGAGATCTTTATTTCAAGATTTTAAATTTACTGCTTTTAATTTTCAATTGTATCTTTGCAGCTCTATATATCGTTTTATAGTTTCTTGATTAGTTATTATTGCTACTTTATTTATTCTTCTTTGGCTGAAACTGTTGACTGTAATTATTTATAATTCTCATTTGTTCTCACTTTCTTATCATTTTCATCTATTTTTTTAAGTAATTCGTTAACTTTAGCTTCTTATTCATTAATTATTTTTTCTTTTTCTTTTATTTCATCATTCAGTTTTTAAGTTTTATCTGTATAGTCTTTGTTTATTTTACTTGCAGCATTCTTTTCTTTCTAACAATTAGTACTTTACACTTTAAGTTCATCCTTTTCTTATGTGAGCTTGCTTATGATCTTGGCTTTTTCATCTTCTTATTTTTTTGCATCAGATGTTGTCTTTTCTAAAATTTGCATATTAAATAATAATTTTTTTTTTTCTTCCTCATTTTACATAACTTGTTAAATCTCATCTTCTCCTAACAAATCTCTTAATTCGATTTATCCTTCAAAAAGCAATTTTAATTTTGGAACTATTGTGCAATTATCAACATTTAATTTCTGTTTGATTAATTCAGTTACAGACTTCTAATTATATAATTACGAGCTGTACTTCAAACTGAACGAAATTTATTCTATTTTTTATTTTTCAGTTGATTCATCATTGAATTTTATTTATTCTATCAATAATTTATCTTTTTTTAAGTTGTTTAAAGCATTTTAAATGTACCTTTACTAATCGGCTGTTGCATTGATAACCACAACACTACCTTAACTTTATTCGATAACATTTTACCTAGCTAATTTTATAGAAGACTCTATAATTTCTTATATTTTGGTATTTAGCGATTACTAATTTTGCATTTTCTTTAAAATTAATCAATAAATTGAGTTTGTTAAGATTTTTCGACTCAAATATATATTTTTTTTAAATTTACAAACAAAATGAAAAATCTATCTAAATAAGATACTCTAATTAAAACTATTAAAAGCTAATTAGTTTTTTATTTAAATTTATTTTTTTTACTGTATTTAGTGTCTATTATTTCGATACTGATTTTAAGCGCTTTTTCAAATATAAAATTGTTTTTAAATTTGATTATTCATAATAAATACAAAAGATAATTATATTTAAAATTGTATTAATTCATTTCTTTTCATTTTTTTTATTAAATCAATAAATATGCATATCTATTTTATAATATAATCATAGACTTTCGAATATTGCCTACTTTTGTGGATATAACAAATTTGTATTTTATTTTATAATTATTTTTTAAAAAATCTAAAACAAAATTTAAATTTTGGTAAAAAACAAAAATCACAATATATAGAAGATCTTTTAAATATTTAGAATAATAAAAATTTTATGATTTATAAAATCTAAATAAAAAATAACGAGTTGATTATTATTTGATTCATTTAAAGTTAACTACAATTATCAGAGTTAAAAATAGTTTCATAAGAGTATGTATTGATATTACTACTAATAATGAGAGATATCTTTGGGTTTCATATTAGCTAAATGTGCTAATTATTATGTATTTATTTCATTATGATTTTCTTCTTGTTTAATCAAAAATTTTTAATTTGCACAATTTAAGCAATTATAATTCTATTTGGTTTTCTTAATTTTTAATGCGTTATCTTAGCTTGAATATTTATTTCTCACTTTCTAGATGGTCATTCTATTTATCTAAGTATTACACTTCAAGATCTTCAATTTTTTATTATAAACTTTTAATTTCATTTTAATGAGTTTAAAGTTCATTTTCAAGCTGCTCAATTTAGTTTTAATTTTTCTTAAATTCTTCCTCCTTCATTGATAAAACTTATTGTAATTTTTTATAGTCTTCATTAGATTTAATATTTTTTTCTTGCTCATCAAGTTTTTTAGCTAAATCAGTCATCATAGCTTTTCCTTCGTCTATTTTTTGTTACTTTATGCTTTTTTCTTTTGTTTGTTTACTAAATTCTTTCTCTAAACCATCTTTTTTAGATATTTCTTGATCTTTTTAATCCTTAGCATTTTTTGATGCTTCTTAATATTTTTCTTTGGTAGATTTTAGCTCTTTTATTTATTCATCCTATTCTTCTTAGATTTTTTAAGCTTTATTTTAAACAATTTCTAATTCTTTTATTTTTTCAAACAAGGTCTTTGTGGCTTCTTAGTTCTATTTAATTTGCTCTTTTTCTTTGTCACTAAGTAAATCTTTATACTCATCTTGATATTCGAAAAAGTTAATTTATTTCTTCTCCTTTTTGGTGGTGATATTTATTTTGAGTTGTTTATTAATTAGTCCACTTACAAATTCTTCTTTTTGATATTAGCCTAAACTATACCTAATGGTGAAATTCAATTCTTTTGAACTGTTAATCCCATCTTTAAATTCAATATTATCTATCAACAATTTTTAACTAATTAAACTTTTTAAATTGTCTGATATTTCTTTTTCTGATGTTTCTGATTTGCTAATAGCAGCTTTTGCAGAGCTTTCTTAAATAAAAATGGAATTCTATAGCTTGATTGATTCATCAATAAGTTGTTAAACTAAACTCTACAGAGGTTGTTGTGCTTGCATTTACTTTTATTGCTTATTTAATAATAAATATATCTTTTAATAATTAGCTTAAAATACAAATTTTTGCACTTTTATTTGAAATAAAAAATTTACCAAATAAAATACTATAATCATTTCAATAAAAAAGTATTCCAAATAATCAAATCAGCTAAAAAAGCTAGCTTTGATCTTTTTAAATTAAATATCCAAT
Source organism: Tetrahymena malaccensis 436 (assembly GCA_000231845.2). Lineage (NCBI taxonomy): Eukaryota > Ciliophora > Oligohymenophorea > Hymenostomatida > Tetrahymenidae > Tetrahymena > Tetrahymena malaccensis. The sequence goes on along the minus strand of JH720037.1, from coordinate 294,484 downwards.
ATTTTTAAAATTTATATAAGCAAAATTGAAATTATTAAATAAAACATATTTTAAACTAAAGTTAAAAAATTTATCTCAGATAGATATATATGCAGTAAAAAAAATATTTTGAATAAGTTATTTATGTAAGTGCTTTTGAGCTTTTGCTATGATAAACATTATGTTTTAATAAAATTTGTTTTTCAATATAATAAAGAAAACACTCTGAATGTAAAATATTAAATAGAAATAGTGATTGATTTATTTATAATCTAAATATATTCATTCAATTTTTCTTTATTTTTAAGAGTCAATATTCATTATTTGAGAACAAAGAAATAAATCTGTTGGTTATTATAACCCAAAGGTTTTTAAAAGATATTAATTATTTTTAAACTCAAATTTTTTGAATGAATTGCAATAGAGTGTAAGAATTATAGTTTGCCTTCAAAAAATAATAATTTGAAAAGTAATAACAATTATTTTTCATTTAATTAAATATAGAGTATATTATTTGTATTTATTAATTTTTAACTAACTATAATAAATAAAGCATGATAGTTAACGCGCAGCAGTAGTTTTCAAACTAATAGCAATAGTAGCAAGTTTCAAAGCGCATAGAAAAGAAAAGCAAAAAGCTTAAAGATTTTACTCCTGTATATGTTTGGGGATGTAACATTTTTTATTTTTAGTTTAATAGACTAAATTATCTTAGATTTTGAGAGATAATTATTCTGTAAAATATATAAAAAGCTGATACTTATGGATAACTAGGATTAGCTTCAAGAGAATTTGGTATTTAATTTTTTAACTTTTAAGTGAATTTTATTCATTTTTTTTTGTCTCTCAAAGGAAAATCATGTCCTAGTCCTAGATTTACTAGTTTTAGTGTAGTTATTGAAGACATTGCTTGTGGTGAAGAGCATACATCATTTATAGCTCAAAATGGATATGTTTATTCTATGGGTAATAACAATTAAGGTCAATTAGGAGTTTCAGTAGATGAATCATATTATAAGTCTGCTCCTACTCTTGTGGAAGGTCTCAAAGGGTAATTCATTTTTTTATAAAATGTTAATTTATTCATTTATTTCTTTTTCAGTTATAAAGCTGTTCAGATTAGCTGCGGAGCTTATCATACAGCTGCAGTTTGCGACAATGGTTAGCTTTTTACTTGGGGGCAAAACTGCGAAGGGTAGTTAGGTATTGGAAAATCAGATAATATGACTACTCCCTAAATTGTTGACCTAAAAAATAATTTAGCAGTTTTCGTCTCCTGCGGTAAAAGAAACACAATGGTTATTACATGTAAATTAAAATAGCATTTTAAATTAAATTAATTGATTGATTCTTAGTATAAAATCTGAAAAGATTTTGAAATATCAACTTAAAAAGGTATTCAAAATAAATAGAATTTTATAAAAAATGATTGATTTAAACAATTTAAAATAAATTTATAATATTTATTTTGATGGTTTAAAACAAATGTAACTTACTCAAATTCTAACTAAATTTTGAGCCAAATTCAAAGTTTAAAACTTGATTTTATTGGTATTTGAAAGTTAAGTTAAAGATTTTTTTATTTAATATTTATAGAAAATCAAAAAATATTTGGGTTTGGAGATGGTAAATGTGGATAGCTAGGTTTAGGAAATGAGTGTAATGAATATAAACCAAGATAATTGTAAATATAAATGCAAAACATTGTAGCTATTTCTTGTGGAGATAGGCACACTTTATTCTTAAATGAAGAAGGAGAAGCCTATTCTTGTGGCAATAACACATATAATTAACTGGGATGTGCTAACAACAGCTAATCTTCTAATATTCCTGTTAAAGTTAAGTAAAAGTCCAATTAAAAGTTTGTTAAAGTAATTGCTGCAAACACACCAATGTCTGCTGCTTTATCATAAGAAGGAAATCTGTAAAAATATTAATTTTGTATGAATTTTTTGAAATAAATTATGAATAATTAGGTATTTATGGGGTACTGGATTTTTTGGATAATTTGATAGACCAACAAAGTACGAGTTTACACCTAAAGATTTATTAGATATATGCATAGGAAATTAGTTTATTTGCTTGTTAGATGGTGAAGGTACAGTCTATTCTTGGGGCAGCAATATGTTTGGAGAGCTAGGTTAAGGTATTGCTAATGGATAACAAGCATTAGAGCCAATTAAAGTTGATAAAATTAAAGATAAAAATGTCAAAAGACTTTATTGTGGTGCTAATTTTGTCTTTGCTATGGGTGAAAATTGGATTCACCAGTCGTAATAAGAAGCAAGTAACTACGAAAATAGTAAACAATCAAAAAATATAATTTCTTCGAAAAGATCTGGAAATGATTATTAAGATGTTAGTTTGACATAAGGCTCAAATAGTATTCAATATAAAAATGAAGCTCAAATGGATATGCTAAGAAGAATGAGTGATACTCCCTACTTCGAGGACGTAGTTATTTAGTAGCAAAATAATTAAAATAGCACTTAAGATTATTTAAACAGTAAAGTTAGATAAAGTACATCTAATTTTGCTTAAAATAATAACAATTACTAAAATCAGTAAATCTTATAAAACTAGTAACAGTAAAATTACTATTAAAATAATGAGCAGAAAGCTTAGTCACAACAGTAATAAGATAATTCAAGAATTTATTCAGAGTAGTCATTTTAAGAAAAAAAGCTTCCTGTGAAAGACGTTAATTTCCAAAAAATTTAAGATCAATAAAAACAGATAGCTGAATAAAAAAATTACAAAGATGCTTATTAAAATTATCAAGATAACAATTATTATAATAACCAAGACATCATGATGGATATAAGCAGGATAGATGAAAATCAAGATAATTATAACTATGACGACTATGACAATTAAGATGACTCTAATACTCCTATTTAAAAACACTCTACTGGAAAGAAGTCTAAGGTAGAATATGGAATGGAGTAGTTTGAAACCTATCATGATTAAAACTCGTAATCCAAATATTCAAATACAGGTAGAAATTTTATTGACCAAGATGAAAGTTATCTTTCAAGAGAATAATCACCTATTTCAAATAAAGAGAACCTGAACACTGGAAATAAGAGTTTAAAGCAATAATATAAACAGTAGTAATATTCATCTCATAAAAAAACAAATAATCCCTCTCCAAACCAACTTTCTTTTGATGATTCTTAAATTTATGAGCCAATCGATTATTCCAATTTTATTTCGGATTCCAAGTAATCAAAACCAAGTTCTGTTCAAAAACCAGCAATAAAACAGTAAACAAAAGGAACTTCATTAATTACATATAATAAACCGGTTATACCTTCTAATTCTAAAGAATCTTCTCTACAAGGAACTATTTAGCTCAATAATTATTTCCACCCCTAAGCACAAAATACAAAGCTCCTTTAAACAGCTAATTTCACGAGGTTTAATTTTTATTTTTTTTAAATAATAATTTATTTTACCTAAAAACTAATAATTCTAATTAAAATTTGATAAAAATAAGAGAAAGAAGCTACTCCACCTAATAACAGCAACAATAATAATAGCCAACATAAAACTATTAGTTTTTTAAGGTAAATTAGAATAGATAATAGGATTAAAGCTTTAATGAAGAAAAAGGAGATGTTTATGAGGTTAAATATAAGCAGCTTAAATTAAAATACGAAAGAACTAAAATGGAAAGAGATGAATATCATGAGAAATTAAATTATGAGAGAGAAGTTAATAAAAATTTGCTAATAAGGCTTGAAAGAAAGACAAAGAAACAAAGAGAACTTGAGAAAAGATTGGAGTTTTTGAATATGGATCTATAAATGAATAAAAGAACATATGATATGAAGATTGAGGAACTTTTAAAGAAGTTAGCAAGCTATGAATCCAAAATAGAAACTAAGCAATATAAAGATTTAAACTTTTTAAAAGTAAAATTATAAAAACAATTAACATTAATAACTTCTTCTTAATTTAATAAAACAAATATTTTAGTCCTATGATGAGAGTGCTTTAGATAAATCAACGAATAGAAATAATTTATCCGATATTAATTCATAAATTATAACTTTAAACAATAAAAATTATCAGTAAATTAATGCTTATTTTTTACAATCAATTTAAATTGATTAATTTTTAATAGAAATGATGTTGATAACAATTCATCAGGAACCAGTGAAAGCTATAATATAGTTATGAAAGATGAAACACCTAGCAAAATGTTGAAAAATAAAAACTAAACTGTGTCATTTAGCCCTCTTAATCAATCTGACTTTTCAGCAATTGACTAACATAATACAACAATCAATTCCAAATTAAATTAAACAGGAAATGCTTTTAATAACACTTCCAGCACTCTTAATAACACTTTATCCCAAATAAATAATATATAAAATTAAAATTTTGTAGATGAAATTCTTGATAAATACAACAAAAGACAGTTAAATAAATAAAACCCTTTAATGGAATAAATAATGAACAAGCATCCTCCAAACCCTTTAGCTAAAAAGGATCTCAATGTAAATACTGAATTAGATTTCTCTAGACAGTATAAAAATTTAAACACATGTCCAAATACTTATAATAATTACACAAACTCAACAACTAATTCATATGTTAATTCTGTTAGAAATAACTTATTTAGCTAACCATACTCTACAAAAAATTCTATTTATACGAGACCTTCCAGCACAACTGCCCATAATTCAACCATAGCAGTAAAATAAATATCTATAAATTTAAATTTAAATAATTCAATCATTTAAAATTAAAATAGGATAAGCCTAGTCACAGTAGAGCATTAAGTAGCTAGGCAAATTAATATAGATAAAAATTTGCAGACAAAAAATATTTTTGATATTTTAACTAAAAATAAAATATTTATACATTAAGTTAGTTAATTATTTGTTTAGAAATTTGCATATACCCATAATTAATAAACTCATTTTATTATTTAATATATATAAATATTTATCATTAAATTTACTTTTTTAAATTACTTATTTCAATTTTTGTTCAAAAATACCATGAAAAGAATAAAATCAATTAAACATAATTTACTTTTTCAATTCAAAATATTTTAAAAATTAAAATACAATTAGAAATTAATTTTATTTTTATGAAGAATAGTAGAGTAGCTAATATTACAATAATTAAAATAAAATTGCTAAAAACTATCTAACACAATTTTCATATAAGATAAGTTATTCTAAATTAATATCAATTTCTTAATTAAATAAGTTATAAATAAATAAATTAACTCAAAATCTAATTTTTAAAAAGTAAATAAATAGACTCAAATTAGAATTAAGATTTTATTATATACATTTTTTTTGACATAGACATACATTTTAAGATATTATTTAATTCTAATTTAACATTTTGCAAATAATTTTTAGAAACTTTTAATCAAATTAATTTACTCCATTCATTTAAAAGCATTTAGAGATATTAAAATATTGAGTGTGAAGGGAACTACTTTATTAAGCAAAAAGATATGAATAGGAGTATTTCCATATAAAGGGTATATTTATTTCTATAATTAAAAGTGAATAAACACAACTTATAATAAGTATAATAAGAATGAATAAAGTTGCTTCATTATTCCGATGTTAAAAAGCCAAAATAAACCATAAAATAATAAGTAAATTCCTAAAGCCATTAAGATAAACTATTTGTTGTTCATAGGATTAATTATTTTACCATTCTCATAAGCAACTAAAATAGAAAAGATATCAATCGATATCACATTTATAAAGAATAAATTTTAATTTATATGGCATAACATTATGCAAAATGTAATCATCATCATAATAGAAGTAAACCAGTGAAAAACAATATTAACATAGTACTTACATGTTCTAAGTATCATTTCAAAGATTGTCACATAGAAAAGGACATAAAGTGGGCAAAAAGGAAATAAATAGAGAATTAGAACTTCTAGAATTGAATTCTTTTCTAAGAACTAATGATTAAGTTTTTTCAATTCATAATGAAAAATTAAATAAGCTCCAATTAATAGCACTAAATAAATGAAAATATAAGCAATCCATTTGTAAATAGCTTTATCTGATTAATTGTCAATATATATATCTATAAAATTAGTAATTTGAATAGGAATATAAGCCAAACTCCAGATAAATCCCCAAGATATTGCATTTTATAATTAGTAGTTAGTAAATGCAGATAATGGACCCATTTGAGCCTCCATTTCTTCGAATTTTTATGTGAATTATTCATAATCCATTTTAACTTGAAATTATAAAATTAATTTTAGCGCTTTATTTAATTTAATAGAAATATAGTAAATATCTTAATTGAAATTTATTATTTGATAATAAATAAATAAGGAGCTATTTAATTTAAGTAATAAGTAGGGATTTAAAAAACTGAATTTATTAAAATATTAAGATTTCTGCTTATTCTACTATTCATTTATAAAATTATTTTTAAAGTAAATTAAAAGAAATAGTTAATTTATTTATCGTAGATTGTAAACAAAAAAAGCAAATTCTATAGCATATATTTAAAATTTTATTACTTTTGCTATTTATTTTTCAATATTTAAAAGAAAAAATTAATACTATTTAGGAATAATAAAAGTTTTTTTAATAAAAAGAAAAATAGATAATTATTTATTCATTATTTTAAAATAAAAATACATTAATTCTAATTATATTGCCTATTTCAAATAAAAAATTGTTTAAAATAATAAAAGATAAATGTTTATATTTCACTTTTTTAGAAAATAATTTCTAGATATTAATAATTATTAACTCAAATTAAGGGTATTAAACCACAAACTTGAACAATTCATCATTAATCTATTTAAAATTTTTAAACTTTGTCTTAAATAAATATTTGCTAAGAATCAAAATCTAAGTACTTCATCTATTTATTCTTATCTTTAGTAATCTAATTTAAAATTAAAAAATAAATAAATAAAAATGTATTATTATCATTAATTTTTGATAAATTTACTATAAAACATTCATTTTTTCTAGGCTTGAGCTATTATTTCCTAAAATAATTTTATTTTTTTTTTATATTTTAGATAAATAAAGTTTTATTTTTTAATTTTTTATAGACTAGTCTCCATTTCATGTATGCCCTAAATGTAACTTTATTAAAATTAACTAATTTGTTGAATTACTTTTAAGTCAATACTTTTA
>JH720037.1:265798-277043 GCA_000231845.2 Tetrahymena malaccensis 436 | reverse complement strand
TTTTACTAAATTGCTTAAATGTAAATGGCTCCTCCATTTTGTGCTTTATTTGCTATAAAATTGCTCCTATAGATTGAAATGATTAGTGATTAGCTTATCAAAAGAGAGCCTTCATTTTCTGTGTAAGTAAAATTATTAAACTAAACATAAGAAGTTTAAAAAAGCATGACTTATTATTATTTCATTAACCATTTATTTTATACTGCTTTAAAATTTTTAAATATTAAAAAATCGTCTTCTAATTAAATTTTTTAATTTAAATATGAATAATATTTTGAAGAAAATATCAGCATTAATTAATTGTTACATTGAAATAAACAATCAATAAATGTAACTTTTTGACAACCTTAAAATGAAAATATTCCAGTAGTCTAATATATTTAAGTAGTTTAAATATTGTCTTTTATTATTAAATTTTATAGGGTTACATCTTAGACTTTGAAAAAACTCATTAAATTATTCAAATCAGTGTTTTGCATTAATGTAATCTGATTAATTCGTATATTGTTTATTATTTAAAATTAGAATACTGGTATCTGAGAATTCTAATGAAAATTTGTTTGATTTATTTCTAGGTTGTAAATAAAAATTTAAGATACATTTTAAAAAATAAACAAAGACATCTTTTGATCGTTTTCATAGCATTCTGAATAGTTGAGCTAAGATATTTTAATATTTTAAAAAACTACTTTTTCTATGTTAGAAATTAGTATTTAGTTATTACCAAAGCACTTTAAATATATTGTCATATTATAAAAAATAATTTGTTAGGTATTTGGATTTTAAGTGATATTAATAAACAAATTTGTATTATTTTAAAAATCTAAATTGAAATTAATCAGTTGAAATATCTTTATGTTAAGGTTCTAAAAAGTATCATTTTGTAGAGCGATAGTATTATTTGAATTATCTAAAGGCTAAAGGACATATTAATTATTATTTAGCAATGAAATATATTAGAGCACAGCTTTTAAAATTTCACAAGGTATTTTGAAGTAGATGTAGCTTTAATAATTTTGTGCATCAATCAAATATGGACCACTTAAAGTTTAGGTTTCAATTTTTTTGGGTGGAATTAAGGCTAATTATTATTTAATATATTCACTTTCTTAACTAGATATCAAAACAGAACATTCAGAAATTTAGTTTGTTTTAAACATATTTAAATTATAATTATTATCAAAGATTCCAGTTTTATGCAAACCCACTATATTAAGCATATGGTTTTTTGAATCAAATTTAAAATTTATAATTCTAGGGTAGGTATAATTTTACTAAGCAATTAAATTATTTTTTATTTTATCTATTATGAAAAGTTCAAATTTATTGATGAAAGAAATTGCAATGACATTATCATGAATTAGCTTAAAATCTGTTATCTTATCGTTAAGAAAATCTTTTCTAATTGATGATAAAAATGATATATTAGTACCAAGACTGTATATATTTATTTAAAATTAACATTAGATGAATATATAACTTTTCTCCATTGCTAATTTTTTAACAAGCAAGCTAGGGAAAAGCAATTTTTATTCTTGCATATTATTTGAGTAATTCCAAACATAAGCTCTTCTCTATCCACTAAAAGAAAAAATATATCTTTGATAAGTCTTATCAATTATGAAATTTGACAAAGCTATACTAGGATCTTCGCCAACTAAAGCATTTAAGTTTTATGAAATAACTTTTTAATTAAGAAGGTCTATTTGAAGAAGAACTCCCCCATTAGAAACAGCATAAGCAAATAATTGGAATAAAGGATTTTCAATCAGCTGAATTTTAATAATTGAAGTATTTAGTGGACCGTTTTAGGTAGTGTTGAATAAAAGGAATATTTAACTAGTTAAGTTATATTAAAGAAGTTGACCATCACTAAATCCTATTATAATCAAATCTTGGTTATCATTAGTAGTAAATGAAGTCACTAATTACGTTGAATTAAAATTAATTGTGTTCATGATAATACCAGTTTGTATGTTTACATGCAAAATTTTTTAATCGTAAGTAATAATAAGACTATCAGTTATAAATTCCTAGAATTAAATCATGTCAAGCTTGCAAAAATTAGGTACTTGATTATTATTTTTACTGAACTAATATTATTGATAAAATATTAGCGAATCGTTTAAACCTTATATTAAAATATCACTAATTTAATTGTATCTAATATCTATGATTCTTGAGTTGTTTATATTTTGCTCAAATTTTAATTTCTACTGTGAATATCTATACAGAATATTATTTAAGTTAAAAATCAAGTAATCAGTCTATAACTCATTGATTGTTATTTTAGTAAATAAGCTGTATGGTTCATTTAATTGAGCCTCATAATAGTATCCTAATAAGTTATAATCTACTTTATAAATATATTTTATTGTTTAAATAAAAATAATGTTTGTTATTTCATCATGATAAAGACTCTATATTTTTTCTTTTCCATCTTAAATTTCACTTATTTTAACAGAGCTTTAATAAGAAGATTAAAAGTCTAATGAATTTAAATATAATGTTCCATCTTAATCTACAAAAATTACAGAGTTACTTGAGGAACTAACTTAAAAAATAACAATATTTGAATTAACTTATTAATTTTATTAAACTCCATTTATATTTTAAATTACTTTATTAGATTAAATTTCAAAAACTGAAATTTAGGAGAGTTATTAATCTATCTAAAACAGCACATAATTAAATTATTCAATATAAATATACCTGTAGATTTAATTTGATTTACTGGTAATAACTAATTTAGTTAAAGCTAAACTAGCTCTGTCAATTAAAACTAGCTCTATTTTTGAAAAAAAAAAAATTATAATTTTAAATTAAATATTAGCAGCTTAAAAATAATATTTAGTGAATATATTTAATCTACATTTTAGAATTTATAACTAATTCTTAAAATTTATAAAAATTAATTTTTTCAGTTCATAAAGAAGGTAAATAATGTATAGTATTTTTAAAAATTAGAAACTATAAACATTGGCAAATGAAAGAGCTTTAATTTTTAATTGGGGATTAAGAATAACTTGCTCTAAATTTAAAAATAAATAAATAAATAAAAATATTCTTTACCATTTTATTATGATTTACATATTGTCTTTATTGAATTTATTTAGCAATTTTTTAAAGTTAACTCTATTGTTGATTTTAAAATACCATCAAAATTAAATATTTGAGTATATTGATTCAAAATAAAAATATTTCCATAATTTTCATCAATAAAAAGAAAAGGATATTAATCTTATTAAACGAGATCAATTCTTTGTAAAGTTTTTTAAGTTTTATCAAATATGATGAAATAGTATTAATTATTCCAGAAAGAATTATATTGGCAGACAAGTTTATATTGCAAGCTTTCACATATATCAAAATTATTTTCACTATTTTCTTCGATTATAGTAAAAATAACTGTGAGTTAAGTATCAAGAATTTAAATACTAGTCCCATATACATAAATAAGATTTTCATTTTAATCAAATATCATCCCTACAAGCATCTCCATAACTTAAAGCTCAAATTTTTATTTTGTAGAGTAATTCATCAAATAAATATGATCCAAATTACCCAAAATTAAGAATTAATTTTTTAACGCTGCCAAATTTTAAAAGTATTCATTTTTAAATTCTATTTAAAAAAGGTCATCAAACAAGCCAAGAGATAATACTACATCACAATTAGTAAAAATAAAATACCTTCCAATTTCAATACTTTGTATAATATTTATTGATAAATCACAGTTCTTTTTGAATTAGTAATTGAAATTAATCTAAGAATATCTTTCTTTTTTATCATAAGATGCAAAAACTAGGCCTGCAGTTCCTCCTATAAGATAATTTATAGAAGTATCTTTCGAATTTTTTAAGTTCTAAACTTAAAATTTTTGTTCAGATTAATCTTAATTCATAAATACTCCAAATATTTATATTATATTTCTTTAGATGTCAATTAAAAATTCATAAAACGTATCGATTATAAATATTTTAGTAAAGTAATATGTCTTCCCGTATGAATTAGTTCGTTTTACAGTTTCAAAATATTAATTTTGTAAGTCTACATGAAAGTATTATTTGAATGAATAGATTTTGTTTATTTAAATATCAATAAAAATTAGCTCTTTATTTCCCATCAGAACATAAATTGTATCATCATTCACAACTCTGTTTATTGATACAATTTTAGATATGATCAGAGAATTCATTTAATAAATCAAAGATAAACTTAAGTCATAAATTTTAAAATTGTTTTATTTATCTAGAATTATTATGTATTCTATTGAAAATCTATTATTAATTTCATCATCTAATGAAGAAAATTTTTTAATTAATTTTAATATTTAAAATGAAAATTGGTTTATTGTGTTTAGAAGCTTTAAGCGCTAATTACTTAAATCTATTTAATAAACAGACAAAAAAGAATTGTCTTTGTTGGCTATCAGAATTCTTAAATCATTATTCAAATATACTGTTTATTAAACCTATTTTTTAAAATCAATTTAGCAATTTTCAAATGCATTTTATAGATCAGAATTATAGACTCTTAAACACTCATCTTAAATTATTACTAGCATATCATTATTTGTTGCATACTGAAAATATGAGCTACTAAATGTTTTTATTATACTTTTTGTAAAAATATCAATAATCCATATTTAATTATAATAATTAGCTATTATTTTATCATTAAAAAACTTTGTTAAAAATTATATTTTATTTTAAAAAAATAGTTATTTTTAAAATTTACAATTGCTCTCGTTTGAACAATCATAAAAATTTATTTCACTCAATGGATTCAAATAAACAATAAGAGATGGGTAATAACTTAATAAACCAATTTAGCCATCAGCATCATTTCTATTTTTGTTATCAGTTATATCAGTATTAACATTTTACAAAGATGCAGGAGTCGGAAAGGGTAACTTGTAATTAGCGATTGTTTTTATTTATATAAATCTGTATTGTAATTCGCTTTGTTAGATTATTTATATAGAAGTTTAATTTACGAATACTAACTCATAAACAAATTCTTTCTTATTTGAACTGAAATTTTGATACTTAATTTGAGAGAATTTATTTGCATAGTAATTTAACAAGAATGTTTCTTTTTATTAAATAAATTTTTTCAATTTAGAATCAAAGTAAAAATACGTTAAATCGAAATTATTCAAAAGGACAATAACTTAGTTTTCCTTTGAGGAATTTAAAACTTCGAAATCTGTAATATTGGAAGCATCTTCTTAAATAAAGTTTGTATAATTTGTTTGCAGATTATAAAATACCAATTGCTTGAGAGTAAGGATTATTAAATGCTCATTTAAATCTTTATCTGAAATTTTGAATATTCTGCATTTTAGGATAGCTTAATCATTTATCAATTTTACTTGAATTGGCAAAAATTAATTGCTATTTAAATTTATTAAATTTAATGATTTTTTCTCAGCTAAAATGTAGATTCCAAGCTAAGAAGTTGTTAGGATATTAAAAGAATGCTTATTACTAAATTTAAAGCAGAAAAATGTTTTGAATATCTATATTTAAATTAGTGTTATCAATAATAGATATTATTATTTGATAAACTAAGAAGTTAGTTTGATCCCTAATAAACAGCTTTTAATCAATAAATTAAATTGATTAAGCATCTACTTTTAAATTAAGTTATTAGGATAAAGAGAAAACATTGTTAAATTAATCATAAAATATCTAAATTAGTACTTCTTCTTCCTAAACGTTATAAGCTAGAACAAAGCGATTATCTATTGAAGCAAATTAAGTTTTTGAGTTGATAGATATTATATTTGAAAATTACTATGACATTCTTTATTCTTCTTTAATATCCCAAGCAGATATAGAATTATCAGCATGTTTGATAAAGATTAAACCATTTATGTTAAATACGCGTATGTCATTTGATTAGAAACTCATAGTCTTTATGAGGTTAAGATCATTTTTATCATAAACAGACAAATATCCTTATTTTTAAGTGACATAATACAAATTTTTATATACAAAAAAATCTTCTACTATATCCTTTACCTGGGTGTTTTATGATGTAACTTTTTAACTAGAGCATTATAATTAGCTTTAGCACATGTTTTTTTTTTGATTTTTTGAGGTAAAAGGACTGCATATTGCTACGCAACCGCTTTCTTAGCCTTATTTCTATTAATTGATGTCATAAAATAAATTATGATCACATTTAGTATAGATGCAAAGATTATTTATTGAGTCTAACTCGTAATCTTCATAACACTTTATGCATTTACTTTGATTAATAGCCTCATTAAAATCACTATTACATATTTGACATCCTGCTACACATTCAGCTTTTACTATAGCAATCAACTAGATTGATAAAAGCAAAATATACATTTTTATTTTTTCTAAGCTAAATACCATGTAGAACTAAGCCTAATTTAATTAATTGCGCAAAGTTTTGTTAAATTAATTCTAAATTATATTTATCTAAAGCAAAACTATTCAAACGTATTATAACAATATTTTACTTATATTTAAAATTTATTTCAGAGAAGAGTCAATTTTTATTTATTTAGTTAATAATTACCTTCAAAAATCTAGAACAAAGTAATTTCAATCATTTTCATTTACAAAAGCAATTAAAGACTATTACTATTTTTATTACTCAAGCTTGATGAAATATTCAAATGGCTGTATTTTTTTTGATAGTTATTGGAATTTATTTGTGACTACTAAATAAATATTTACTGGAATTTTTTATTGATAAAATCAAATAAAATAATAAATAAGAAAAAAATATTTATATATATATATAATTGAATCCGAAGATTCTGCTGTTTCCAGCATTAAGCATACTATAAATAATATCCAAAGAGCTTGTCAAATCATGTTAAAAAGGAAATTTATTATTTTAAATATGTTAAATTTACAATATACATTTTATTATAATAATTAATAACAATTATTTTAAACATTTTCTGATTTTATAAATTGTATTTTCAATTGTTTTCACTTTTTATTTACATTAAAAAAAAATTGTTAATATTTTATTTGTAAAATTTAAAAAGTTTTTAATTACTAGAAAATATCATCTAATTCATTAGACTAAATACTTTCTTCATCACTAATTTTATTTTTTTCAATATTATTTTATGATTTTTAATCATTCTTTTCATAATTATCCAATTAATCAATTTCTTATAGACTATAATTGTCACATTCTTCTTAATTATCTTAATTTAAAATTTATTGTTCACTGGTTTTATCTTTATCATCGTCACTTTAATATTCATTCTAACTTTCTTTTTCATACTCACTTTCTTCTTCATTCTAACTTTCTTCTTCATTCTAACTTTCTTCTTCATTCTCACTTTCTTCTTCATTCTCACTTTCTTCTTCTTGCTAACTATCTTCTAAATCACTTTCCTCTTCTTGATCACTTTCTCCTTAAATACTTCTATGAACAAGTTCATAATATCCAAGTCTTACTATTTTAAGTATATGTAACTCTAGCTATTTAATTGAAGCTTTAGCTATCTTATTTCCCCTTTAATAATTAAAATTTATTATAAAATAAGATCATTACATTAATAAGTATTTATTTTAATAGTAATTTTTTCATTAAATGCTTATCAAATAAATTATTATTATTTTAATATCATTTTTATACATTTAATGAATTTATATGTAATTAAAATTATTTTGTAAAAAAAATAAATAAATATAAATCACCTGAAATCAAGAAATAAAGTTTAAAGACTAGATACTTTTCGTAGTTCTAAACCTAAAACCTAGACACTTTTATCACGAATTCCATTTTCACTTTAATTTTAATTCAATTCATAAACAATAAAATTTTATCCACAATAAAAAATTATATAAAAACCAAAGTAGAAATTGACAACTTCAATTTTCATAAATGTAATTAATTATAACTTGATTTAAAGTAATTCAAAATAAATAAACGATAATTTTACCCTAAATCAATTTTTAAATGTTAAAGCTTATTACATTTAACTATTCCAAGCATTAAATTAGAAACACCTTAGTCACCAATTTAATTAAACCTTTTAAAAAATGCAAGATTTAATTAAATTTATTTCAAAAAAAAAAAAATAGATTAATTTTTAATTATCAAATTTAATTTTCTAAGTGAAATTTTAAATTAAACACAAAATTAATTTTATTTTTTTTCAAATAAAAATTAATAAAATAAAATTACAGCAAATCAATTTCTAAACTTTAGATTTTAATTAATTTTGATACTAACTATCCTAATTCAAAGACACCCTAGCTGCTTATTTCATTTACTCTTTTACAAATATTAAATTTATTTAAAATTAAAATGAAGCTTATTAAAATCTTAAGCATATTATTTTAAAAAATATGAAGGAAGACATAATTTTATTCAAAGAATATTTGGAGATTGACAACAAAATTTAAATAAGAAAATTTGAATTAAGTTAATTAATTTACCCTAACTTAATAACTAATTTTAAAATATTGGTACATTTTTATAATCCAAAACATAAGTCTGATAAACCTAAATTGCTAATTTTATTTTAACTTAAATTATAATAAAATAAATTAGTATTAGATAGATTTTTAACACTTGCAAAGAAAAAACAATAAAAATATAATAAAAGCGTTTTAACTAATTTCATTTTGAAATTAAATTTATTTAAAGAAACTTACTCTAAATTAAGTTTCAAGGTTGATAAATTTATTAATTTTGAGAGGCCATTTCCTAAATCCGAAGCACCAACTTGAAAAATGTTATTGAAACTTTAAAAAGGTTTTATAATTATTACATGTAATTATTATTATTATTATTTTAAATAATAAAATTACGCTAAATTAAGGGATAACTCAGTTAGGTTATTAAATTTAGCTAATTCAGAGCCTAAGCCTAATGCTCCTTTGTCTTTAATATTATTTCCACTTTTGATACAAATTTTAGTTTATTAAAATAAATAAAAAATTTTTATTAAATAGAAATTTAATACATTTAAATAAATATTTTGTATTCTCATTTTAAATAAAAGAATTTACTAAAAACATATTAAATAAAAATAAATTAATTACTAACCAATTAATAAATAAAATTTTACTGTAAATTAAGTTTCAAAATTTGAACATTTGTGCATTTTGCTAATCCACAACATAAATCAGATACCCCCCAAGATTCAATTCTATTCAAGCTATATAATATATGAATCAGATTATTGGGTTTTTTGTTAGAGTACAAATAATTAAATATTAATATTCAAAATAATTTATATGTAGAATTTTAATTAAAGCCAGACTATTAAATTTATTTATTAATTTATTAATTTTACGCTAAGGAAATTTTCAATTGGAGAAGTTTTGCACAATTTGCTAATCCAAAACCTAAACCTGAAATGCCTTGATCCATGATATTATTTCCTCTTTTACATAAATAAATTTTTTTAATAAAATCTTGAGAAAAGTTAAATTAAAATATTCTAAAATACGTTAAAGTAAGTTTAAGAATTGATAAATTCAAGCATTTTCCTAGCTCAGTTCCTAAATTTGCTAAGCCAAAATCACTAATATTAGTCTATCTAAATTTAAAAATTAATAATAAAAAAGGATGTTTTTAAAAAATTTTTATTTTAAAAAGCTGTTTATTTTGTTATGAAATACATTTTATTCAATTTTTATATTAAACTTTTTTATTTGCTAAATTATGAATCTACAATATTTTAAATATAACAAATTAAATACCCTAAAATCATTTTTAAGGTGGAAATGCTTTTAAGTTTAACTATTCCAGCAGCTATTTCTGATAATCCCAAGTCTTATATTTGATTCTACCTTTTCAATAATTAATAATTAATCTTCAATATAATTTAAATTAAAAACCTAAATTTAAAAGTTTTTTTTATCTTTGCTAAATGAAGAACTAGATAAGTAAGTTCAATGTAATTTGAAAAAATAAGTAAAAATTAATTTTAATTTGAATTTAATGTTAAGTAAATCATTTTATGTATATTCAAACAGATCTAATTTACTGCAAATTAAGTTCTAAAGTTGACAATTAAGAGCATTTTGATAACATAAATCCTAAATTAGATGCACTCTTATTACAAATTTTATTAAACCTTTATAAATGAATTTATAAAACAATTAAAAGAAAAAGAAGGTCATTAAATATTAATTTATTAATTAAAATTTATATAATTAAAAGTCAAAAAAACCTTTCCTTTCAGTTTTAATTGAAATAGAAAATGTTTATTAAATTTTTAATAGTAAATTTCTGAAAATTTTTATATTTTAATAAAAGAAAATAAACAAAAATACTTTAAATTTAGTTTCAATATTGAAAGGTTGATACATTTTACTAAACTAGAGCATAACATTTCTACATCTTGAAAGCTAATTTTTTTGTTGCTATTATTTGAATTTTATTTCAATATTTTTAAATAAAAATATAATTTAAAATTGCATAAATTAATATTTAAATCGGATTAATATTATTTTATTTTTGAAAGATTAAAGTTTGATTCAAATTTAAATTTAGTAATTCAAATTATATATTTATTTTTTTAAATTAATTTTACTAAAGATTTATTGATAAGTGAGTATGATCTGTTAGAGTAGAATTTAGAAACTTTTAATTAAAAAAAAATTTTATTAATCATTTAAATCTAAGATTATTAATAACATTTTGTAAGGATTTAAATTGCTGAACTTCTTATTTGATCATATTTTTTGGAATTTGTTTATTTGTTCTTATCAAGAAAAATATTTAATTTAATTAAAGTATAATAATTCATTTAAAATGTCATATTTTGAAAAATTTTTTGGTAAACGGTAAATAAATTTTTTAATTTAATAAATTTGTGAAATTTCTAAGTTTAATAGTTAAATAAAATAATTTTTTGTTTAAAATGTTACATCTAAACTATAATCTTTATTTTTTATTTTAAAATAAATTTATGTGTAAATACGAAAGAGAATGAGAGGGTTTTAAAAATTTTATGAGGTGAATAAGTGTGTTATTTTATTATTTTTAATACAAATTAATGTTTGCAAATTATTAATTAAATAAATGACATTGCACCCTCCAAAAAATTTAAAAATTAAATGAAATAAAAATGGTGCTTACATATTTTTATTTGTTTTTTCATAAAAATTTAAATGTTACTTAAAAAATTTTTTTTAGAGATAGTAATAATTTTTGAATTATTGAATTACAGATATGCATTTTTAATTAATTAATAAAATACTATAATTAATTTAATAAAAAG
>JH720037.1:94289-251000 GCA_000231845.2 Tetrahymena malaccensis 436 | reverse complement strand
TACTATTATTATTAACAATTAAATAATCGGTTTCTTTGCCTGAAATTGATATTTAAGCGATTAAAGTTTAAGGATAATTTATTAAAGGCTCAAACTAACTCCCCAATAGATTATAATCTAATTTGTAAATAGATTTATCTGATATAATGTAGACATCGTTTGCTATACCATCATAAACAAATCTCTTGATTTATTCTTATTAGTCATTAAATTCATTAATTTTTACAAAGCTTTAAAATGGTAATTTAGGATCTATTGAAGATAGATAAAATGTACCTTCTGAATCTAAATACATAAAATATCTGATTGAGTTTTCATCATACTCCGAATATATTATACTTTTATCTTTTAATGAATTTTATTTAATTACTGAATAACTTAAAACTATTTTTGAAGCAGAAATATCGTAAACAGATAAAGTGTCTTAATAATTCAAATTTGTAAATATTAGATAATTTAGCTTTTCAATGCAAAATTTTACTAACATATTACCAGGGCCATCTCTAATATCAATCATTTTATATTCTAAGGTTTATCTATCTATGAAAGTTGCCACTAATTTAAAAAACATAAATAACATTAATAAATTTTGATAATTAAAAAATATTTAAAGAATAAATAGATGTATAAGAAATAGCTTGAAATCCTGATTTATTAATATAAAAATAAAATCTATAATTTATTATTATTTGATTTAATATAATTAATAGCTATCTTTTAACTAGATTAAATTTGATTAAGAATTATTTAAGTAATGTATTGCTAAAAGAAAATGGATGAAAAAAAATATCAAATTATGATTTGCTATTAATTTAAAGAAATATTTGAGAAATTAATTTAATATTCATCTAAAAATAAAATTATTTAATCTATTAATTTACATTCCATTAAGTAACAGATAACCTTCTATTATGAACATATATAGCATCCCATAACATTTTCATTTATTACTTTTTTCAAAATTCCTTAAAAGCTATAGATTTTTATATTTACAAACTCATCATAACAATAAATGTGTTCATATTTTTCATCAATAAGGATTTATTATGTATTTTAATCCGGAATTAATGTTTGATAATTTTTGTATATTTTATCAATAATGACAATACTGAATTAATTATTAATTCTGCACTAGAATATTACTTTTTTTTCAAAGTTTATACAAATGTCACAATTTGTATCAGTATTATCTTCAATAATTATCTAAGTTATAGCTAATTAATTGTTAAGAATCAAAATTTAGCTTCCATAAACATAATAAATATTATTTTAACTATCATAAATAATGCCATTAATAATATTCATATCTTAAAATATTGACTTTTCGTTAGTGAAGAGATTAATAAATACGATTCCTTAATCCTAGTAAATTAGAAATTTATCATATATATCTATTCCTTCTAAACGAATGTCCTTAACCACAATTTAGCTTTAGCTATCGTTGAACATGTCAAACTAGTAAATGGAATTGCTATTATAAATAAAATATTTGCCAGATTAAGCATGTGTTTTAACAAAAGCATATTTGTTCATTTTATAATCACCTAAATCAAGCTTATAATATTTATTATTCTAAAATAATGCTGTATAAATTAAAGGATTATCACCTTAAAAACCAATCATTTTAGTATTTGTAGGGTTTTTTATATATTATAATTATGCAAAATAGTTCATTTAAACAGATTCATCAATGTAATTTTTTCCGCTAATTTAGGTAATGTTTCTTTATATGTCAATAAAATATTCAAATAATTAATTATTTATACTTAAATAGGTCGAATAATATGTTTTCCCATTTAGATTTACTTTTTTTATAATTTGCCCTTACAATTTTAATTATTAATAATACAAAAACGTTTAGGTATTTTGCTAGATTTCAATTATAACAAACTCTTTTTTTCCTTTTAGTAAATAAGAATAATCTTCATTCATAATTCGATCCATTGATTCAATATTTGATATTGGAAGCTTACTTTTCTGATATATCAAAGTAAAGTCTTAGCTATAAATTTGTAATTCCTAATCATTACAATAAATTAGAATTTAATCCTAAGAATACTTATTGTTAGTTTAGTCTTAAAGGCTAGAAAATTTTTTTAAAATTTATATATTTTGAACATACTCTTTTATTTCAAATAGTATTTAAATTTCCTAATTCTATAAATTTAATGAGCATAATTTATGATCATCAAAAAATATTACTTGATCATAATTGAAAAACACAAATTTACCAATTTTAATAAATTGCTCAAATAATCGATCCATTTCCGAAGTATAGACAATATATCTATTTTCATAAAAAATCATAATTCTATCATAATTAATTAAATAATTTCCATACCACCAAGAAATTTACTTAACTTCTTTTGTAAAAATATCAATAGTTATCAATTAGTTGCGAGTCAAAGCAATTATTTTATTTGTAGTGAATTTATCTATTTTTTCAACATAATCACTTAATAAAATTATATTTTTTTAAAATCTGTTATTGTTCTCATGTAAATCATAAAATATAATTTAATTTACTCCAAAAGGTTAAATAATAAGAGGGGGATATTAATAAATTAAAATTTATCTTTCTGATCCATAATTTTTATTTTTTTCTAAAAGAGTAAGAGGAAAAGGTATTTTCATATTTGAGATTATTTAAACTGATGCTAATTTTCTTTCTTATTACTAAAGAGTACCTTATTTGATTATTTAAATAGATTGTAAACCTAAAATTGCTATTTCATACATAATTTAGTTCATTGAAGAACTTTAGTTTATATATTTTATTAGATTGATAATCACCGCTCTGTAACTCAAAATATATTTCTATTCAGATAAGATAAATTATTGTGAACTTTCATCCAATTCATAAAATTACAATTACAAATTATTTACAAGCACAATTAATTAATTTTATTGGCCCCATAAATTGCAGATTTCAAAATCTAAGTATAAAGAATTTATTATCAATTGTTAAGAATTATTTTATAAATTTACTAAAAATAAACATTAATCATCATTCTCATTCTTAATAATCAAGTAGTGGCTATCAGAGGTACCTGAAGCTTAGAACAATTTTAATTTATTAATAAAATCAATTTTTCCAATCAGCATATAATGATTTTTTGTTATATTTAATTCATATACTGATCTTTCTGTTGCGAAATAGTATATCCCGGTATAAGCTCCTGCTATAAATGAAATAAACTTGTTATCTTAGAATTACTCAAATAAAAATTCTAATTATAAGTTTAATTGATTCTTTTCATCATAATTCACTTTAATTTAATAAATTTATAAGTAATATAAATTTTAGATAAAGACATATTTGTCAATTAATTGAGCTACTTTTGCATTGATTTCTATTGTAAATGAATTAGATAAAGAAAAGGCTTAATCAAGTTCATCATAAAATATTTAAAATTCAATATATTATATTTGAATATTCTAAACTATCACATATCGATTAAAAATGAAATTAATTTATTTCAGGGATTTAAAAGATATAAGATTTTGGTATAATATTGATTTTCTAAAATCATTCATAATATCCCAAGTAGATAAAGAATTATCATTACCTTTTATGAAAATTCTACTGTTTATTTAAAATACGAAAACGTCTTGATCTAAGAATTTGATATTTTTAATGAATGAAGCATCAGCTCTATTATAAATAAAGAAGGATCCTTTGTTTTAAGCCACATAATAATCATTTTGATAAATAAAGAAGTCAGTTATATTGGCATTTTCTTAAATAATTTACTATGAAAGTTTTGAAGTATTGCATTATTATTAACTTTTACACAAGTTTATCTTCTCATCTTATTAGGAAGAGGTATTACAAATAGCAACACAACCACTATCTTCAGTTCCATCATATTAATTCTTATCATAAAACTAATAATTACTACATTTAGAATAAATGCATACATTCTTTTCTGTATCCAGCTAATAGTCGATATCACATTTAGTGCATTAAATTTAATTATTAGTGTTTTCTACGCAGCTTAGACAACCTTCTATAAGTACGCATTGATCATTTGCATTTATTAGGCTTAGTAAAAGCAAAATGATATTTACAGTTATAAATTTGTTAATCATTTGATTAGTTTCTTTTTTTTTTTGTATTTAAAGCTTAAGTTTTTTCTTGATACTTTATATTTTTTGAACCCGAAATATGAGTGTATAAATAGCTCTAAATTTTCTTTTATAAATAACCTTCTCAATGTATATTTAAAAAACTATCAATATTTAAATTTTTATCTATTTATATGGGGTAAGATTTTTTAATTAATGATATAGTACTTATTTTATTTATTTTGATTGTAGCTGATAATATATAATACTTATTTAAATTTGAAAAAGAAAATTATGGTAATTAAGAAAAAATTTTTTTCTCAAATTTTGAAAAATAAGAAATTAATTAATTTTGAAAAGTCATCTAATATATTTACACATTTCTTATTTTTTAAATTGTCATAGAAAATTTAAATGTAGGGTTACTTAAAACTTATAGAAGTGTAATAAACTGTTTAATTGCATCCTTACTTATATGCATAGTATTTTTGGACTATTTAATCTATTAGCTTCTATCTAAGTTAATACATAAACTTCTCAAAAAGCTGTGTTTTAACAATCTAATAAATTTTGCATTTTTTAATCGAATTTGATACATTGTTAATTTTCTTAATAATCTGATTTTATTCTTTTATAAAATATGAAGTTAATTTACAAATAAATCTAGTCTATATATTAATAAATAGCTAGATCAGTATCTCTATTTATTTAAATTTATATGTGAGTATAGAATTATTCAAATATTTCAGTTGTTAAGTAATAATTTAAACTGAAGTAAAGTTTTCATCAAAAAAAATTAAACTTAATTATTGCATATATAGCGAGGTAGGTGTAAGAATAAATAATCAGATAAGAGGCTTTACTACTTTTTACTCAATGTAATTTAATTGAGTTGATGTTGAAGAAAAAATTTGAAAAAATTAAAAAAAGATATATGTTACAAAAAAGAAATAACCTAATGAATTAGAAAACATTACATTAATTAATAAGAAGATAATAATCAAAATTGAGGAAAACATAAAATTCATAATTGATTTTTAAATATTATTACTCAAAAATTTTAATTGATTACAAATATAAGTTGGAGTCGATTGACCACCAAACAATTTTTAAAAATATATCTTAGAGGTAGAGTTCTATGAATAAGTGATTAAGTAGAAGTTATTAGTATTTTTTTACTCAATTTAATTACTTGTCAAAATCTAATGTTTGAAATAAAAATTTGAAAAAATTTAAAAAATCCTTGTCATTAAAAAGAAATCTCTTAATAAATTTAAAAAATATATGATCAGTTAATTGGAGGAAAATAATAAAAATTGACGACTCTCTAAAATTGTTAATTAATTTATGAATGTATTAGAAATATTAATTCGAGTCGATTCACTATCATATGATTTTTTTAAATATATTTTGAAGATAGAGTTCTAGGAATAAGTAATTGAGTAGGAGTTATCAATTAATAAATTTAAAAAATATCTTTATAGCTAATTAAGGGAAAATAATAAAAATTGATGACTCTCTAAATTTGTTAATTGATTTATTAATGTATTACAAATATTAATTTGAGTCGATTCACAATCCAAGGGTTTTTTAAAAAATATATTTTGAAGAAAGAGTTCTACGAAAAAGTAATTGGGTAGGAGTTTTTATTATTTTTTACTCAATTTAATAACTTGTCTTAATCTAATGCTTGGACCAAAAATTTAAAAAAATTAAAAAAAATATCTGTCATAAAAAAGAAATCAATTAATAAATTTAAAAATATCATATTAGCTAATTAAAGGAAAATAATAAAAATTGATGACTCTTTAAATTTGTTAATAGATTTATAAATGTATTAGAAATATTAATTGGAGTCGATTCACAATCAAGTAATTTAAAAAATATATTTTGGAGATAGTGTTGTAGGAATAAGTAAGTAGGAGTTTTTAGTATTTTATACTTAATTTAATTACCTGTCCATAACATTTTGAATTTGATTGAATTTTTTATAAATATTTGGTATTAAAAATATATTACTTAATAAATTTAAAAGCACCATTCAAATAAATTTAAATAAAATGAGAGAAATCTTAGGATTGTATAGTGATTTTTAAAGTTTTAATTAACTTGAAATTTAAAATGAGATCAATTAATTATCAAAGAGGTTTAAATTTATAATATATGTGAAGGAAGATATAGTTGTAAGATAATTAATCAGATAACAGATTTTAGTATATTTACTTAATATAATTAGTTTCTAATACTAATGTATAAACCAAAAAAAAATTGATTAAATTAAAAAATATTTGCGATTTGATACATTTAAAATTACCCCAATTTTGATCATAAGAAAAATCAGAAAAATGTTCAATTCAATTAAAATTAATCATATTTTAAAATTATTTTTAAAATTTACTTAAAAAATAAGGTGATGATAAACTAACATTAGTAGGCTTATAAAACAATTTTTTATTATTATATATTTATTTCTAGAAAACATTTTGAGAGTAACTTAAGAAAAAATGAGATACATAAATTTAAATTAATGGTATTTAATAAATATATATTAATATATATATATATTAAAATAATACTTTATTTTTTTTTGAATATTTGTTCTGAATTTAATCTAACTGAATTATATTAAAGTGTATAAATTATACACTCGATATGAATATTTCAATTTGTAATTAACCTAATAGTTCTATAAAACGAATATTCATCATATCACTGAAATTAATATTTAAAAATTTTATTATAAAAAAACTTTTTATTTTATTTGAAAATATGTAAATTTTAATATAAATTTCGACATAGATTTATTTATAAAAAATAAATCAAATTATTTAATGAATTTAATAAAATATATTTGTTTATTCATATAAATGGTTGCTAAGATTCTAAACCTTAAAGTCTTGTAAATGTAAACTAGATATTTGTATCTTCATTTATCAATGTTTTATTACAAAATAAAAGTGCCTTTTTATCAATTTTTAATTTAGCTATCTTCTATTTATCGAATCTTGCTTATTTTAATTTTTGTTGTTATTTTATTTATTGCTTTTTGATTTTTAAAAGGAATTGATAATTCTTTTTTATTTTTTTATAAACTTATTTCCATTTGATATAAGATTAAAAAGAGACTTTATCTGCATTAATTAATTTTTTGAATTTAGATGGCATAATTTTTACAAGCTTGTTTTTTATAAAAACAACACATTTATTTTATGAATTGCTAATCATTATTCCTAGCACTATAATTAAGTAATATAAGAAGAAGAAATAATCTATTAATATTTGGGCAATTTCTGTGTAGATTTAGATTTATGGATTTTAAATTTATATCAACTATATATAAATTTTTAAGATAATAAGAGAGAAAGTTGATATTTCGCTCTTCTGTATGTTATCTGAAATAAAAGGTTTATTTTATAATAATAATTTAATGTAATAGCATAACATAATTGTTATTGTAAGAGTGGAAACTATCTAGTTACTATTTTGTAATAGAACGTACACATAAATTATAGCTATTTTTAAATAGATTCTTATAAACTCCCAATAATAATGCTTATGCTTTAATTCTCCATAATAATAACCATACTTATATTTATTTAGGCATTCATCTAATTTATCTTTTCTTAGATTTAATAGTCTAAGAAATACTAGAGGAAGAAGAGTCCAAAAACATAATACCATTATAGAGAAAGGGTATAAATATTTAACGACATCAATATCGTAACAGTCAATTTACAAATCTATTGGGTTGTAAAGTTGATTTCCTACTTATTTGCAAGTAAGAGCTTTTGTAAAATAAGATATCTAGCTAATTTAGAAAAATATGAAAACTATATGAAAAAGTAAATATAAATGGTATATCCTAAGCTTTTCTTTTGCAAAGTCTTTATATTATAGAAGAGTAATTGGAATACAAATAAGAGCTACAATAGGAACCAAAAATTAAATTAAAGTATTAAAGATTATCTTACCTAACTACCTTATGGTATTTTCACTAACAAGACAGTCCATTCCTAATGAAATCTACATACCACCAGATCCAATTATATTATTAAAAAAATTCAAATCGAATGAAACAACTCTCGGCTGCATTATTAAAAGGGCAGATAACTGATAATAGTTTAGAATAATTTTAATATAGAAGCCAGAATAATCCTTTATGCTATTACTGCTAATTGGCAAGATTTTCAAAATTCTCAAATAGTAGCATGTTTATGAGTATTTAAATTTTTTAATGAAAACTCCTAAAGCATAAATGAAATAAAGTTCTATAATTATTATTTTTAAAATTTAGAAAGCCCATAATTTAAAACCCTCTCCACAAATTTCACAAACTCCTTTTTTAAGAGTTTCTGAATAACGAGAGCCTTTCCAAATCTCACCTAAAGTTTCACATTACTCACAAACAGGTCCTATGTAACCATTCAAGCAGTAATTAATTCTATTAGGATTTTATGCTTAGCATGAATTTATTTTAGAATCACATTCTATTATTTCATCTGTATTATTGCTTTTCCTCCAGTAACCGTTTTTTAATTGTATGCTATTTCTTTAGCACTAAGTTGCAGATTCAGGGCAATTAATACATCTATTTTTATCATTTCTTTCTTCAATAGATTACTGATAAAGTTACTATGGATCACTCAACTGATATGTACCCTCCAAACATTAATTACAAATATAAAAAGTATTTATTTACTAAATGATTTCACCTATTTTACAGTTTCTGAATTCTATTGATAAAAGAATTGGTAATTAATTAGTAGATTATCTAAATATTGTTGAATTAAATGTAAAATATTGAACAGAATTAAGAGGTCCGAGCACTTGCAAATTTTACAATTCAAATTTTTAATTTACAGAATCGTATTGATTAAAATCTACAATTTGTTAACCATTTATTAAATTTTTACTATAATAGAGCTGATTAACTGAAACTTAAAGAGTTCTTAACTCTAAATCAATATCCTATGGGTATTTTCCTTACATTAACTTATCTTTAGAAAAGCTTAAAACTCTATTTTAGTCATCAACTAAATATATTGATAAATCAACAAGCCCTCCACTTCTGAATTAACCCAGTTCAACATATCTTTAATATGCATTTTAATATTTGTTAGGGATATTTATTTAGTTTTTGTAAAATGCAAACGAATATTCATTAGCTTAGTTATTATTTTTAAAGATTATATTTTTGGGATAAGACGCGCTATCGTTTCCGTATATTTCAGCTACATTTTCGAACACATTTTGAGAAAATGGGAAAAATGGTGGTAGTTAAATTGTACTTTAATCATTCTAAACTAATCTTAGCCCTCCTCCAATCAAAGCTCTATTATATTAAATAATAGTCATCTTATCAAATATTATTTAACATTTATTTATATTTTCAAAATACAAAGCTCCACCACTACTTGAAGCAGAATTTAATTAAAATAGTGAATCTTAAAATTAAATTTTTGTCTGAATCGCAAAAAATTCAATAGCTCCTCCATTTTATGCTTTATTTTCTTTAAATTTACTCTTTTATATTAAAACTTGTTTACTCTAGCTAAGTAAAAGAGTTCCCTAATTCTCATTAGAAGTCATTAGAAGTAAAATTATTGAATTAAACGTACGAACTTTAAATAAAAATGATTTTATTCATGAAATATTAATTTTCTTTTATTATAAAATTTTCAATATGCAAAACATCATCTTCTAACTCTATATATTTATTTTAAAAATAATACTGTTTGGTGGAATAAATGAGAAGTAGTTAATTATTAGATTAAAATAAGCAGCTAGTAATTGTTATTTTTTAGCAACCCTAAAAGGAAAATATTCCAAAATTTTAATCAATTTAAATATTTTAAATATTTTCTTTTATTTTTAAATTCTTGAGTGTTAAACTAGAAATTTAAGAAAAACTCATTAAATAATTTAGATTATTATTTTATGTTACAGTTATCCCTTTGATGAGTATATTTTTTATTAATTCAAATTAAAATATTGGCTACTAATTTTTCTAAAAGAAGCTATTGTATGAGACTTAAAGATTATACATAAATACCTATGATACATTATAAAGAAAGATCAATGAGTTTTACTAATTCGATTCTTGAAGATTTAGATAAGATAATTTGATGTCTTAAAAAATTACTTTTTCTATGTTTGAAATGTATATTTGGTTGCTACTAATAGATTTTAAATTTATTGTCATATTTTAAATGATAATTTATTTAGTAAACTAGTTTTGAGTGATATTTATAAATAAATTTGTGTTATTCTCAAAGTTGAAATTAAAATCAAGAAGTTTAAGAGTTTCTTAGCCTAAGTTTTAAAATGTATCATTTTTAAGAGTAATAGCATTATCTTAGATGTCAATAGGAGAAATAGTGAATTATTTTTTATTTAATTGTGAAATTTATTAAAAATCATTTGATATTTATTTGCTAGATAATTTTAAGTATACTTAGCTTTCCCAATTTTATTCATCAATCAAAGAAATTCCTTTTATTGTAAAAGTTTCTTTCTATTTAGGAGAAATGTATGATAATTCTTGTTTAATAAATTCATAATTTTTGCTTGAAATTAAGGCAGTACATTCTGATATTTATTCTTTAAAGTAAATATCCAAATTATAAATGTTATTAAAAACTCTAGTCTAATCCAAGCCTAATATAGTTAGTTTGCTACTCTTAGAATCTAATTAATAGCTTAGCATTTAAGGATATTAATAACTTTACTAAGCTATCATAGTTATTTTAGTTTCATTTAATAAGAAAAGTTCAAATTTATTTATATAAAAAATAGAAAAAATATTGTTTGTAAATAATTTGAATAAAGTTATTTTATCTTCAATAAAGTCTTTTTTAACTACTGTAAATAGTTATATTTTAGGACCAAGGGTATATAAGTTTACCTAATAAGAGCACTAGATATACACAAAGTTTTGTTCAATTTCGAATTTATTAACTTTTATTTTTGGTAAAAATAGATTTTGTTCTTGTTGATTATTTGAATAATTCCATACGTAAGCTTTCTTCTGTCCACTAAAACTAAAAATGTATCTTTGATAAGTATAATCATTTATAAAATGTGCCAGTGAAAGGCTTGGATCTTCATTTACTAGATGTCTTAAATCTATTTGTGAAACAATTTTTATATTCATAGTGTCAATTTAATACAGAAGTGCCCCATTCGTAATAGCATAAGCAAATTATTACACACCAGAAATTTCAATAAATAAAATATTAGTAATCTAATTTTATAATGAATCGTATTAAGTGGTGTTGTAGAAAGAATATATCTAGCTAACTAAGTTATATTAAAGTAATTGGCCATCACTAAATCCTACTAAAATTATATCTTAATTTTTATTAAAAGCAAATGAAGAAACTAATTATGTGGAATTAAATTAAATTTTCTTAATTATAAAACCTTATTCAATATTTAAATGTAAAATTTTTGAATCGCAAGCAATTACAACATAATTAGTTATAAATTACTGTAAATTAACATTTTAAAGCTTGTAAAAAATAGGGAAAATGTTATCTTTTTTGGTTTATTAATACTTTTAATAAAATAAAATAGAGTCTTCTAAGCCAATTATTAAGGTATCAGTACTTTAATTATATTTTATTTCTACAATTCTTGAATCATTACTTAAAGCAAGTTCAAATTTTACTTACTATTATGTATATCTTAAGAGTGTACTATTATTATTAACAATTAAATAATCGGTTTCTTTGCCTGAAATTGATATTTAAGCTATTAAAGTTTAAGGATAATTTATTAAAGGCTCAAACTAACTCCCCAATAGATTATAATCTAATTTGTAAATAGATTTATTAGATGAAATGTAGACATCGTTTGCTATACCATCATAAACAAATCTCTAGATTTATTCTTATTAGTCATTAAATTCATTAATTTTTACAAAGCTTTGAAATGGTAATTTAGGATCAATTGAAGATAGATAAAATGTACCTTCTGAATCTAAATACATAAAATATCTGATTGAGCTTTCATCATATATTATATCTATTATCTTTGTATCATTTAATGAATTTTATTTTATTAATGAATAACTTAAAACTATTTTTGAAGCAGAAATATCGTAAACAGATAACGTGTCTTAATATTTCAAATTTGTAAATATTAGATAATTTAGCTTTTCAATGCAAAATTGTATATACATATAACCAGGACCATCTCTAATATCAATCATTTTATATTCTAAGGTTTGTCTGTCTATGAAAGTTGCCACTAATTTAAAAAACATAAATAAAATTAATAAATTTTAATAAATAAATTATTTTTAAAGGATAAATAGATGTATAAGAAATAGCTTGAAATCCTGATTTATTAATATAAAAATAAAATGTATAATTTATTATTTGATTTTATATAATTAATAGCTATCTTTTAACTAGATTAAATTTGATTAAGAATGATTTAAGTAATGTATTCCTAAGAAGAAAATGGATGAAAAAAAATATCAAATTATGATTTGCTATTAATTAAAGAAATATTTGAGAAATAAATTTAATATTCATCTAAAAATAAAACTATTTAATCTATTAATTTACATTCCAAAAGGTAGCAGATAACCTTCTATTATGAACATATCTTACAATTCATAACATTTTCATTTATTACTTTTTTCAAAACTCCTTAAAAGCTATAAATTTTTATATTTTAAACCTAATTAGAACAATAAATGTGTTCATATTTTTCATCAAAAAGGAATTATTAACTTGAATCCGGAATAAATGTTTGATACTTTTTGTATGTTTTATCAATAATGACAATACTGAATTAATTATTAATTATGCAATAGAATATTACTTTTTTTTCAAAGTTTATACAATTGTAACAATTTGTATCAGTATTTTCTTCAATAATTATCTAAGTTATAGCTAATTAATTGTTAAGAATCAAAATTTTGCTTCCATAAACATAATAAATATTATTTTAACTATCATAAATAATGCCATTAATAATATTCATATCTTAAAATATTGACTTTTTGTTAGTGAAGAGATTAATAAATACGATTCCTTTATCATTGTAAATTAGATACATTGCTTCTAAATGAATGTCCTTAACCACAATTTAGCTTTAGCTATCGTTGAACATGTCAAACTAGTAAATGGAATTGTAATTATAAATAAAATATTTTCCAGATTAAGCATGTGTTTATAATCTAGTATAATATTCCATTTTATAATCACCTAAATCAAGCTTATAATATTTATTATTCTAAAATAATGCTGTATAAATTAAAGCTTTACCACCTGAAAAACCAATCATTTTAGTATTTGTAGGGTTTTTTATATATTATAATTATACAAAATATTAAATTGAAACAGATTCATCAATATAATTTTTTCCGCTAATTTAGGTAATGTTTCTTTATATGTCAATAAAATATTCAAATAATTAATTATTTATACTTAAATAGGTCGAATAATATGTTTTCCCATTTAGATTTACTTTTTTTATAATTTGCCCTTACAATTTTAATTATTAATAATACAAAAACGTTTAGGTATTTTGCTAGATTTCAATTATAACAAACTCTTTTTTTCCTTTTAGTAAATAAGAATAATCTTCATTCATAATTCGATCCATTGATTCAATATTTGATATTGGAAGCTTACTTTTCTGATATATCAAAGTAAAGTCTTAGCTATAAATTTGTAATTCCTAATCATTATAATAAATTAGAATTTAATCCTAAGAATACTTATTGTTAGTTTAGTCTTAAAGGCTAGAAAATTTTTTTAAAATTTATATATTTTGAACATACTCTTTTATTTCAAATAGTATTTAAATCTCCTAATTCTATAAATTTAATGAGCATAATTTATGATCATCAAAAAATATTACTTGATCATAATTGAAAAACACAAATTTACCAATTTAAATAAATTGCTCAAATAATCGATCCATTTCCGAAGTACAAACCATATATCTATGTTCATTAAAAATCATAATTCTATCATAATTAATTAAGTAATTTCCATACCACCAAGAAATTTACTTAACTTCTTTTGTAAAAATATCAATAGTTATCAATTAGCTGCGAGTCAAAGCAATTATTTTATTTGCAGTGAATTTATCTATTTTTTCAACATAATCACTTAATAAAATTATATTTTTTTAAAATCTGTTATTGTTCTCATGTAAATCATAAAATATAATTTAATTTACTCCAAAAGGTTAAATAATAAGAGGGGGATATTAATAAATTAAAATTTATCTTTCTGATCCATAATTTTTATTTTTTTCTAAAAGAGTAAGAGGAAAAGGTATTTTCATATTTGAGATTATTTAAACTGATGCTAATTTTCTTTCTTATTACTAAAGAGTACCTTATTTGATTATTTAAATAGCTTGTAAACTTAAAATTGCTATTTCATACATAATTTAGTTCATTGAAGAACTTTAGTTTATATATTTTATTAGATTGATAATCACCGCCTCGTAATTCAAAATATATTTCTATTCAGATAAGATAAATTATTGCAAACTTTCATCCAATTCATAAAATTACAATTACAAATTATTTACAAGCACAATTAATTAATTTTATTGGCCCCATAAATTGCAGATTTCAAAATCTAAGTATAAAGAATTTATTATCAATTGTTAAGAATGATTTTATAAATTTACTAAAAATAAAGATTAATTATCATTCTTAATAATCAAGTAATGGCTATCAGAGGTACCTGAAGCTTAAAACAATTTTATTTTATTAATAAAATTAGTGTTTGCAATCATCATATAACTATTTGTTGTTATATTTATTTCATATACTGCTCTTTCTGCAGCTAAATAGTATATCCCAGTATAAGCTCCTGCTATAAATGAAATAAACTTTTCATCTTATAATTACTCAAATAAAAATTCTAATTATAATTTTAATTGATTCTTTTCATCATAATTCACTTTAATTTAATAAATTTATAAGTAATATAAATTTTAGATAAAGACATATTTGTCAATTAACTGAGCTACTTTTGCATTGATTTCTATTGTAAATGAATTAGATAAAGAAAAGGCTTAATCAAGTTCATCATAAAATATTTAAAATTCAATTTATTATTGTTGAATATTCTAAACTATCACATATCGATTAAAAATGAAATTAATTTATTCCAGGGATTTAAAAGATATAAGATTTTGGTATAATATTGATTTTCTAAAATCATTCATAATATCCCAAGTAGATAAAGAATTATCATTACCTTTTATGAAAATTCTACTGTTTATTTAAAATACGAAAACGTCTTGATCTAAGAATTTGATATTTTTAATGAATGAAGCATCAGCTCTATTATAAATAAAGAAGGATCCTTTGTTTTAAGCCACATAATAATCATTTTGATAAATAAAGAAGTCAGTTAAATTGGCATTTTCTTAAATAATTTACTATGAAAGTTTTGAAGTATTGCATTATTATTAACTTTTACACAAGTTTATCTTCTCATCTTATTAGGAAGAGGTATTACAAATAGCAACACAACCACTCTCTTCAGTTCCATCGTATTAATTCTTATCATAAAACTAGTAATTACTACATTTAGAATAAATGCATATATTTTTTTCTGTATCAAGCTAATAGTCGATATCACATTTAGTGCATTAAATTTAATTATTAGTGTTTTCTACGCAGCTTAGACAACCTTCAATAATTACACATTTGTCTTTTGCATTTATTAAGCTTGATAAAAGCAAAATAGCATTTACAGTTATAAATTTGATAATCATAAGATTATATTCTTTTTTTTGTATTTAAAGCTAAAGTTTTTTTTTTTTGATATTTTATATTTTTTGAAAATGAAATCTGAGTATATAAATACCTTTAAATTTGCTTTTTTTAATATCCTATCTAATGTGTAATTCAAAAAATATTAATATTAAATTTTTTATCTATTTATATGGGGTAAGATTTGTTAATTTTTGATAGTACATATTTTATTTATTTTTATTGTAGCTCTCTAACAAATTTGTGTCTTAACTTAATGATATTTGAAACATATTTCATTTTTCATCTTTTACTATTATTTTTTATTCTTATTTAAAAAATGAACATAATTTACATGTATTCTTAGTTTATATTTGAATAAACAACTTGATAGATATCCCTCTTTATTTGATGAACTTATTAGAAGTATAGAAAAACTAAAGACCTTTAAATTAACTGGAAAAAGTTAATAAATCTATGCTAAAATTTCATAGCTAAAAAAATTAAAAGTGTTTTTATGAAATTTTTGTATGAAAAATAAATTACCTAATAAATTTAAAAGAGCATACAAGTTAATTTAAATAAAATAAAAATCTTTTCAAGAAACTAAATTAATAAGATAACTAACTGCTTTAACAGGTATTGTTCATTCAGATTGAGTGTTGGAATAATAAATTTATTAATTTTTGGTATTTAATCAAAATGTAAAAGGATTAAAGTACTCTTAAATTAATTAAAGTATTTTCTTAAGTCAGTGTAAGTGTGATAGAATATAAATAGATAGAAAAAAATTGATTTGCTAACTAATTTTTAGATATGGTTCAAAAATTCCGTTGATCATATTGTAATAAATAAGTATTTATATATCTATATTTATTATAGTAATATAAAATAAATAGGGATATTAATCCAGTTATTGATAGACATATAGGTTTAGATATGATTGAAAATGAGCTTACTTTTTAAAAGAATCATCGAGAAGGTTTTTAAGAAAAATGAGTAATGTTGCAAAAGCAATAAGAAAAAAAAAAATTTATTTGATGAGAAAAAACTCAAAGTAAATTAGATTGAAGATAAAAGATAGAATAGCCAAAAGGTGCTAAGCAGATAAGTTAGGAAAAAATTGAAACCTATATTACAATAAAATTAATACATTTCTATGAGTGTTAGTTAGTTAGTTAATTACCCATAAATTAAATTTTGATGAAATTTGTGTTTGGGAGATAAATATAATAATAATTAAAATAATACATCATACATAATAATAAATTTTGAATTAGATAAGATATCTTAAATTTAATTCAAGCAATATCTTTTTTATGGTAATTATTTTTAATGAGCTTAACTTAGAATTAAAATATTTGTCTTAAAATAGTAAAATAGTAAAATAGTAATCTCTTTAACAAACTCTAAATGTGTCTTAATTTAATATTATATAATCTGATTTGTTCACGCATATTAAAAAATCGTTCAAACCTTATTTTAGTCAAAATTTAATTTGCTCGATTACATTTAGAATTTTGAAATAGTATATAAAGGGAAAAGTGTGGTGTGAAACCACATTTTAAATATATGTTGTTTTTATATTCATTTTTTCATATGAAAAATATTAAATTAATTATATTAAATTGATATAATTTAAACATAAAAATAGAATTTTATGATATATAAAATCATAAATAATTCAAAATATTATTAAATATTTGTAAATTTTGAAATGAAATCAAATATATATTATTAATATCATAATTAATATACTATTTTATTTAAAATTTTTTACTATTTATATTAACTGTTCATTAATTTTATCATGAAGATTAGTTTAGTTAAGAAATTGCTTTTGATTTTTTTAAATCAAATAAAAAATCAAGTTTCATTTTGATATAGTTAATATCATTAATTTTTTTGTAACAATGAACTTAATTAAATCTGAAAAATGAAATTTTGTGTGATTAAGAATGTATGCTTACTCAAGTTTTTAAAAAATACTAAATTAAATAAATTTGTAAAATTTACTAATCTTAATCTTTCTATCTCCACATTACTTATTTATAAAACTTTCATAAAGAATTTTAGATATCTTAGAGAAGATTTTAAAGTAAAAATTAGTTAACTTTTTAAGAAATAGTTTTTTAAAATAAAAACAAGATATGTATTTAAACAAATAAATTCTGTATAATTATGTAAAATTTCAAAACAAGCCAATCATTTTATTTAATTTCCTTTCAATAGCTAATGAAAGAACCAAAAAAAAAGTCTTTTCTTTGAATTAAAATATTTGCCATTAAAAAGAAATCCCTTTTATATAAAGTTAAAATACCATAATTTAATATCCTGTATTATTTATGAATAATATTTAGTGTTTATTAAAAAAATCTCTCAAACACAAATTGTTTTCAAAATTTAATTTGTGGTTAACTCGAACATACACACGCACACATATTAATTTGGATTTTAAGTTAGTAACACAATCTTTATTCTCTGTAGGATATTTTTTGATTATTCGATATATCTGTATATTTGATATCTTTTCACTATTTTCTCAATGAATAATAATTTTAATTTTTCTGAATCTAGTAAATATATTTTATTTAATATGATAAAACATTTTAAAAATTATTATATTGTCTTTATTTGTTTACATAATAGTAAATAGATTTAAAACTAAATCAAATTTTATAATGAAGCAATTACATAATTTAATCAAAATTCACAAAAAATTTTATATTAGAATACACTTAAATTAGATTTTTATTAATAATTTAAAGATATTAAATAATCTTTTTTCTTACTTAGGTTACTTAATACTTATTATTTCTTACCAATGATTTCTAATTAAATTTATATCAACTTACAAATATTATTAACCGCTCTTATTTTTTAAAAGTTTTTCTTATTAATAAATAATTGCTAATAAATATTGAAGTTTATAGTTTTTGTTATTTAAGGCAATTAATTTCATAAAATATTCATCATCTTTTGATATTTGCAAAGTTACAAAACTTCATTTCTTTATCCTTAAAAATAGAATATTATTAATACAAACTCAGTTAAAAATTCAACATGATTTAAATGTAAAATAAGGTGATTTTTAAAAATAATAAATTTTTTTAGACATAAATTCATAATAATACTTACCTAATTATCTAATTTATTTAATTTGAAAAGATAAAAATCATAAATTCATTAAGGATATACTTCTAAATCTTATTTTATTTATTTTTTATGTATTAGATTACAAATATTAATATGAATTACAGTATAGATAAGCACTTAAAACTTGAAGAAAGAATTGAAAAAGAATATAAAAATATAAGCCAATTAACAATGATTTATTTAATGATATAATTAAAAATCTTGAATAGTCACATATTTAAGAAAAATAGTATCTGAAATAACATTTTTTTGTACTAAAAGATATTTTTTGCTATCCTACTTCAAACATTATATTATCTAAATTAATAGTGAAATTCATAGTAAATAAGCTGATCAGTGTAACCACATACATTTTAATCTAATTTGTAAATATTAGACTATCTTATTATTTATTATATGAAATTCTGATATATAATCTATTTTAAATTGATATAATTTAAACTTAAATAATAAGTATAATTCAATGTAATAAATAATAAATTTAAAAATACTGTTTGATGTTTAAAAACATTGAAGAGAAAACAAATATATAAAGTGTATAAAATAAATATATTCATTATAATAACTATAATAATTCAAATCTATTTTATTTAATTTTATTTTCTAATTTATTTTAGCTGATGCTAATTATTTCATGATGGTTAGTTTAATTAAAAACTATCACCTTTTGATCCTTTTAAATCTAATTAAATGATACTTTATTAGGCAGATTTTTATTTGATGGTTAATATCTCATTATAATTTTCTTTATTAAATTAAGAAAGCATCAAACTACTTGATAATATTTAAAAGCACAAAATAACAAAAATAAAATAATATTATGCTAAACTTTCCATAAAGATGCTGATCAATATTGTAATCATTACTCCCAAACCTTAAAAGAGTCTAAATATACTAAAACTTTCAATTTAACCATTAAATTTTACTTAGCATATATAGCTCGCCACACTTATTTAAAAGCAATCTATGAAACCCCAAAGGAAACCACAAACAAAACAAAGAGCATAGCTCTGTAGGAAATATGCAGTAAAACTAAAGACTACACATAGCTATAAAATGATATTTGAAAAGTAAGCTACTTTTGTATAATGAATTTTACCCATTAGTTTACTGCAAATAGAAGCTGCTAATATTTCGCTGAAACCAAGAACTGTAAAAACATAAGTAGTTTTTATGTTAATGTCTTATTTTTACTCATCGTTTAGCTAAGCTGTATCCAAAGAATATCCGAGAGAAGATTGAATTATGATATACAAATAACTAGAATAAAAAGCAATAGCAACACCATTCATAAAGAAAAATGAAAAGTAAGACTGCATGTCGTTTGATAAAAGTATCTTTTTAAATTTTACTATCCTTTTTCTTGTTGTTTCACTAAATGCGTAAGAATATTAAGAGTTTTAAGATAACTAAATTTCAGATTATTTTATGATATGAATTGGAATATCTTCATAAAAGAATAACATAAAAGCTCCTAAACCTGCAATACCTGTCATAAATACCATAAACAAAGTTTAAGAGAAATACTTAAGTAGAATGAAGGCCACTATTGAACCAAGCCCTTAACTTAACTAAAAAATACTCCAAAACATTCCTATTAAATTTCCTTCCTTTTCAGGATATAATTTACAGAAAAACATCATAAATGCACTCTAAGAACTCTTTTAATTAAATAAATTAAATACTTTTTAATTGTTGTTATTTGAGTTTCTTTTTGCAAAATGAAAGAAGCTTAAGCAGTTAATTCAATAATCATTCAAAATATTTTGAAATAAAGTATGAAATAAATATCATTTTGTAAATATTACCCATAAAACTGCACTGTTAATTCCATTTATAGCTGTGATAAATATTACAAGAGCATATATTAGAGGTTTTTTGCATGTAAATAAATCATCATCTTAATGATCTGAGCAACTCGAAACTAAAATGCCTATAGAAATAAAACCCGTTAAGATTAAAGCGCATAAGAATTGCAACCATTTAACATTGAATTTCTAAGTAATATAAGGCGATATAAAATTACCTAGTCCAAAGAAAGCATAAATTACAAATACGGATATGTTCCCTAAATACTTAAAATTCATTTGATCATATAGTTGAGTTACTAAACTCAAAAATGTGAGCTCTGATATAAACAGAAAAAAGTAGCTAAATGCCATATAGACTATTCTTCCTGAAACTCCCTTAAATGTATACTTTTACTTGCTGTTATTACTCAGCAAAGAATGTAAGTTATCTACCATAAAGCCTATATCTACTTCAATAAAATATCTACTTATTTGAAAATAGAATTTGAGATATTACCAATTAATCTTATTATTTCAAAATATAAGGATATACATTTGATAAGATTTATATTTATTAGTTAGTTAGTCTTTTTATGGTTCCAAATTTACACTGATAAAGTTATCTGTAATGAATAACATTTTACATCTTTCTTTTATTATAAAAGAAATAAGTAAGTACTTTAAGTAATTAAATTTCTTTCTATTAATAAAGTAATAATTTACAGAGTTGAATATTGATATTTAACATATCATTTTATCTAATATTTTAGAAATAAGATTTTAAAAAAACTTTTAAGTAAATATTCTTATTTTTTTCTTAACTCATTATTAATTTGTGTTATTTATTAATTAGAATAACCATTTAATTAAAATATTTATCGCATATTTTTAAGTTTAAGATATAAATATAAGCAAAAATGAATATATACAATAGATCTTCATATTTAGAAAAATTATTATTATTTAACCTCGAAATAAATTTATGTTTACAGTACAGATACAATTTTAATGACCTCAAATATTATTTTTAACCTCATTACTTCAAATGTTAAGGTATATAAATAATTTATATTAAAAACTAAATAATATTTTTAAAATATTAATGATTAGAGAAAATTTATGTCAATTTAGATTAATCATTTTACAAAATAAATCATTAAATTCAATATTCTTTTTTAAGTATTTAAAATTTATTAGTAAAGCCAGTATGAAGGACACTTTGGCCGAGTGGTTAAGGCGGCGGCCTGCTAAGCCGTTTCCCTCTGGGAGCGTGAGTTCAATTCTCACAGGTGTCGAATTTTTTTTTTTGAACAAAAAAATTTAAATGATGAAAATAAGACTTTAATAATAAATAAAGTTGATTTTTAAATAAAGTAAAGAATCTACTTATTTAGTATTAAATAATTTAAAATATTTCTCGAATAATATTAAAAAATAAAACTAATTAATTTAAATTATAAAAATTATATTACTACAAAAGAAAAATTAATTCCTTCTAAACAAACTTTAAAATTATAAAAATATCCATACATTATATATTAATTTATTTGTATATTATTATTTATTATTATATTTATGGTAATTAAATTGAATACATCATTATAAATAATACTATAAATTTTTTTATTGAAAACAAAAGAAAGCTATTTGTTAGTTTTTACTAAATTTTGCTTTTGAATTTTAAAATTACTTCTCAAATAAGTAAGATTTATATTTAGGTTATTTCTCAATTAGTTTTGAAATTAATCTATTTAATCAAATACTTACTCAAATGATTAAAATCAAAAGAATAGCAGATACAGATAGAATGATAGAGTTAGCACAATACATAATTTAGTTAACATAATTTTACACATCTCCATCTGTATATTAGCAACTTTATTTCACACAATCATTTAAAGTAGAATTCTAGAACTAACTCTCACAAGTGATCAAACAATTTTTGGATTCATTAATTAAGCTATTACATGTTGAATTGTTAGCAGCACATGGACTCTGAGTTTGATTTGCACAGAGTAAGAATCCTTAAAAGTATAAAGAAAAATATGATGTATAGATAGATTAAGAACATGTGCAAATTTATACATAAACACTAAAAACACTTTCATTCTTAGCAATATTTGCACATTAATCTTAAAAGCATTTAAGTTGAGTTTCATTTGATGGATTCTAAGAACAGCAATTATCTGCACATTTTTTTAAATTAATTTATTAATCCTAGCATTAATTATCGGCTTCAGGGCAGATATTTTTTTACTAAGTAGTGCAAGTTTAAAACTGTGTAATTAACTGAGAATTAGCTAGACTATTTACTGTGATTATAAGAGCTGCTAAAAAGTATAAGAACATTTTAATTCTGAAAGTCAAGGATAGATTCTACTTTAGTCAAATAAATTTGTAATTATTAATTTTAAAATTTTCTATCGTAAGTCTTTGAGTTTTATTTGTAAATAGATTTATTTATTTAAATATCTAATTTATGTAAAATAGATAATTTATTATTTTTATAAAATTAAATTCAAAAAGTTGAAGAATAGCATTTATAACCCTTAAAGATATATATTAAAAAAGATATCTGGATTAATTTAAAATTTTTTCGCTTAACTTTTTCATTTTAAAAGTAAAGATTTTAAGATTTTTAAATTATTCAAAAATAGATTTTAGATTAATATTTTATTTCTCTTAATAAGCTGCATCTTTTTTGTAAGGGTTGATTGAGCAATAAAGATTATTTTGAATCATAAAAAAATAAATTTATTTTTACATTTATTTCTATATATAAAAAGATATTTTATTGTATTTTTACAAATTGCTTACAAAAAAAATAATTTAGTAAAATCTAATTGAATAAAATTATTTGATATTCTGGAGAATTTATTGATCTATTGTAATTGATATATAATCATTCAGATATAATAAAAGTTACTAATTTATAAAATGAATTTATGTAAAATATTTACTTTTTTTATTTTAAATAATAATCTATTATAAAGGTTATTAACAATCATTTTTGATGAATGAAAGACTAGATTAATTTAATCTTATTTACAAAAAAGAAAAAAATTTAAATTTTATCTATATGAATGCTTTGAACATTAATAAAAATTAATCTTTCATTTATTTTCTATACTGTCATTTTTATTTTAGAAAGATTCTAATATAGAAATGCGCCTAGTTGCTAATTAGGAGCAATTTGCTAATTAATTTGTATTAGTATTTATAAAAACTAAATCTTTGATTTATTGTTGAGTAAGTTTTTTGATAGTAAATTAAAAAATACAACATAATATATGAATATAATGTAAAATGTGGGAACAGGTTCAAAATTTTTTATGTTTTGCTAAAGCTCTCAGGGCGGTAGAGTGTCCCCCTTATAAAAAAATATTTTTAATAGTTTTTCTTTGTTTCTCAAAGCATTATATTTATTAATTAAAATATTTAGTTAGCAAAAAAATAATAAAGCATAAAGTATTACTTATTAAATTAAATTTCCTTAAAAATTATAGAGTCAATTATTTTTTGAGTTATTAAACTAAACTCTAAAATAAATTCTAATTAATATTCTAATCTAATAAATTATAATTATAAAATTATTTAAAGTTCTTTTATGAATTCATTTTTTTATTTTATTTTTAGGAAATGAATTTGTACTTATGTAACAAGTTTTTTTTCTTAACTAAAATTATAATTCGAATTATTATTTAAATCTTAAAGAAGAACTAGATTTCGAGCATATTTATAATTCAAATCAAGAATTTTATCATTTAAGTCGATAAATTTTATTTCTCATACATCCTTTTTATCACAATTAATATTTGAGATTTATAAATCATCTAAGTTAATCAGAAATAGACAATTATTCCTCTAACTTATGAAATAGTGATTGAAATAAATTGTAGCTATTACAATATTCTTGGGTATGGATAATTTTTTCAAAATATTTATTATCTTTATTTAAAGTATAAAGAATAACTATAAATAATATTTAATATAAAGATCACTTTTTAATTTTATTAAATAAAATTATTATATAATTTTAAATTTATCTCTTTAATGTTTTTAATGTTGGATAGTTTTATTAAAATATTTATTTTATATTTAAATTATGAAACAGTTTGGATGCTTAATTATAATATTATTTATCTATTCTAATATAAATAAATATTAAATATTTATATTAGTTATATTAATTGTATTATCAACAAAATAATTTAAGTATTGATTTCGTGTCAATAAAAATATTTTCTTTTTATTTAATAAATTATACTAAACATTTTCATGAGAATAAAAATTTTAAATTTTAAATTCTCTTTACTTATAGTTTGGTTTGAATGCTAATGCTACATTAGTTACTTTATTGAAACTCTTTGGTATAAAATGTGGCTATTACTTTATAATAAGATAGATAAATTTAAGTTATCAATTCAAATTTTAGATAAAAACCTCTAATACCTCAAGCTAGTTTTATTTTTTATTTTTAATATTTAAGCCAGGAAATTTATGAAAATAAATTATTTTAAAAATTTCTAAAGAATATTTTCAATTTTTATTTGAATAAAGTTATAAGAAAAGATATCTTTTATCTAAAATTCTTCTTTACATCATATCTAATAAAATATGATCCAAAAAATTTACTAGTTATGTTATGATATTAATAAAAACTTTTTAATTAAATAATAAAAACACAAATTTTTCATGTAGTTTTAGCTATTTTGAGTAATTATTTACTTTGCATATTGCTTCTTATTACGTATTGATAAATTAAAAAAGTAAGAATACACATTTTTTTCTAAAGATCCTATTTTTTTAAATACTAAAGATTTTTTACAATTATAATTAAGTAATAATATTAAATAAAAAAAAAATGAATTATATTAAAAGCACAAAAGCAAAACTAGAAGAATTCATCTAAAATAAACCAGTCAAGGTAGAAATATCTTATGGTAGTTAAAATTAAGAATAAGATTTGTACTTTTTAAAGCAACTGTTTGAAGAAAAGAGCTTGACTGATTTATATGATTGGTAAAATATGAATAATATTTTGCACAAAATAGTATTTAATATAAGTGATCTAAAAGTATGGATCAATAAAGATAATAAAGATGATGATAATTAAAGTCAAAATCTTAATCCAAAAATTAAGTAATACATCTTATAGCCTTTTGACAGCTTTTTAGGAAACACTGGTAGTTCTATTATCCATACAGATAACTATTCAGTAAATATAGACTATATTCCTTAAGGTCGTTAAATACATCCAAATCCTAATGAAATGAAAAATTCTGAATCAGGAAAATCTTTATCTAAAAGCTAACTACTTAGCATTTAGTAAAATGGAACTTTTACTACGTAAACCATTTAATTTTAATTAAATGTTTTAATATTTTAAAATTTAATATAGAATAGCTGATGGAGGATAGCTTAAAACTTGGTAGATATCAGAAAGCTTTTTTACGCCAAACTAATCTATATTAAAGTTAATAAATGAGCTTGGAAAGCCTAATTTGAGCGAATTGTATCTAAAAATAATTTTAAAATATTT
This sequence comes from Tetrahymena malaccensis 436, assembly GCA_000231845.2. Lineage (NCBI taxonomy): Eukaryota > Ciliophora > Oligohymenophorea > Hymenostomatida > Tetrahymenidae > Tetrahymena > Tetrahymena malaccensis. The sequence continues at coordinate 224,707 of JH720037.1, read as the reverse complement.
AAGTTAAAGAAAAATATAAACTAAAATATTAGATATTGCAACTCACACACAAGAGAGAGAATTATAAAACAAAATTATTAAGACTCAAGATTTGATATGAAATACTGGAATTTAAGAGATGGTTTGTAAACTTTATTTTTTGACATACCTAAGGAATTGCTTAACTGTTTAATTGGCATACCTTTATTCTGGTACTATTACTAAGGAATAAATTACTACATCGAAACAATATTGAGTCAAGAAAATATTCCTTAATAATTCCAACATCTTACCTATAATTCTTTTTTTTAGAAGATTGTTTCAGAATTCGACATGTAAAAAGCTATGGTTGATGCAATACAATAGCTATAATGGAGCTAAATATTGTATGATGAACTTAAAAACATCAAAATCCACTTGCTTGCTTAATGTCTAATATAGTTTTTTAATTAAAAAAGTCTCTAGATATTCTAGGAAATAGACTAATTTAAGGATGAGTTTCTTTCGACTTTAATCATAGATTACTTCAAAAAGTAAATCTTAAAATAAGAAGACAATATTGACCAAATTAAAGGATTGATGGCTGAATGCTAATAACTTTTAAATTAATATAAATTAAGATCTTATGAGAGGTAAATCGCCAATTTAAATATTTAGTTAGCAAAACTCAGTTAGGAATAACTATTTAAATTATCTTCAAAAGTCATCTACAATAAATATGATAATTACTTTTATAAAATAACTAATCTATGGAAAGAATCTTAATTAGTTGAATGCTTATAATTTCTTTAAGAGAGTATTAAATTTACATGGATATATATTTTTAATATCAGAGATAATCATAATTAAATTACTGCTCATAGTCTTTTCAAATAGGTTCAGTAAAAAATTTAAATTAATCTCTAAAATAAAGAAAACGAAGTAAATGTAGATCATGATAACAGTGATGATGAAGATGGAATTTTCGGGGGATGTTGTGTAAGATGCACTTGTGGATCATATTTATTAAACTATTTCTTCCTCTATTTCTTAACTGGGATTATCTTAATTAACATTATAAGTAGAATGATTGGAGTATTCTTTCTTTTTACACTGATAATTAAGTTAGCCTTCCTTTACGCATTATTTTTACTAATTTTTTTAGTAAAGTACTTAAAATCTATTCTTATTTACAATTAATTTGTAGATCCAGAAGACCTAAATCATTATTAGCAATTTCCAATTTTTAAGATAATATTTACAAATTCTATTTTAGGAATATTTAAAATACTTTATTCTCTACTATAGATTATGATTTGCTTTTTCAAATACGCATTAATAAAACTTAGAATACTCCCGATTTATTTAAAAAATTGCTTAACATTCTAGATGATTAAAATACTAGGCAAAATACCTGATAGAAATTCTAGTATTTGTAAGCTAATTCCAAAAAATGAAGAGGAAAAATAATTTATTGGTTAAGAAAACCTTGATTTTAAGTAAATGCCATAATAAAATTATTTAAGTTAAAAAATAGCTTTAAAGTTTTTTAACATAGAATAAATAATTTTCTTTATAGACTAAAAAATAAACAACTGGTATTATTAAAAACTTGAAAGAAAACTAATTCATCAATATAATTCACGTTTAGAATAGTACAAAGAGAATTTGTAAAACTAATTATAATAATTACCCTTTCCTAATACACATATTTAAGATTTTCTTGATTCTAATATGCAATCTTTCAAAAATAAAATTTCCTAAATCTTAGAAAGTTCTTACATAACTAAATGCGAAATATAGTATTAAGAAGGCTGGAGAATTTTCTATGAAAAATAACAGTTACAGTAAATATATAAGTAAATTTAAGATCATCTTTTGTAGTTATAAAGTAAATCCCCTGAAAAACTATCACATTTGTGGTAAAAATTTTTGGTGGAAAAAGGAAATTATTAATTGCTAGCTGAATGTTTTCTTAAAAAAATGCTTAAATAGTATTAAATAGAAAAAAAAGAATTTGATTCAAATCTATTTTAAATGCTTACAAGAAGCAGACAGTTCGATCAAAGCAATTAAAATTTACATACTGAAATTAATACTCATTTAAATATCTGTTACTTTTAAGAAATTAGACTTTTTGAAAAATTTGAGCTTAATTTGAAGCATTTAATATAATAGTAAATACCAAATCTCAATTTTAATAAACCTATTAATTGAAATGTATCTTGTATTTTTTTTATAACTTGATTGAGCTATTAAAAAATAATATTTACTCTAAAATCTTTAAGATAAATTGTTATTAGCTAATAATAATCTCCATAAACTTAATTAAAATATATTTTCATCTATTACAACAATTATCTTTATTTGTATTTTTACAACATTTTTGTTAAATTATTAAAATTTAATAAAATATAAAACCTAAACTACCTAAAATTTTTATATTTTTGAAATTTAATATTTAGAGGATCCATTTAATTTAAAATATTTTCTTATAATTAATCTATTTGCATAATTTATATACCGTTTGATTCACCAAATCAATTATATTGTATTTTGCTTCACGACATATATATTCAATTGATATAAAAAAAATAAGTATGTAAAACAACCACATTCTAAATATTTGATAAAAGTGATATTTCAATTTATGGATAATAAATTGATTAATAAGTGGATGTATCCAACTCTTTATTTAAAATCTTAATTATTTTAAAAAAATTAAAATACTTAACAGAAGAATTAAACCTAATTAAGTAATTAATTAAAAAATAAACAACATTTTTAAGAATATTAGACATTATAAAAAATAATAAAAATTTATTTTATTTTATGTTTAAATTGTTTTCATTCCGAAAATAAGTCATATAATATTTGACTAGGAGAAAAGTCCATGCATTCTTTTATTTTTTTTAAAAAAGCGATTACCATTAGCATATTAATGTTCCAGTTATATTTCTTGTTTTTGTAGACAAATGGCTAGCCAAATGGATAGTTGATAATCCTATAATTAACAATTTGTTATATTTCATGTTAATCAAATTAATAGTTATGGACCCATGATTAATAATTATCTTATATGAGAAATTTTGTTTATGCTAAGTATTATTTAACTGTATGTTTCGAAATAAATCCAATTGTGGAAATTATGTCTTATTTTTTATTATTTATTATTAAATCGATATTTATTAAATGATTATTAGCATAGGCTAAATTTTTTAAAGTTCTTAATTAATCTTGCTAAAATTCCTCATTTAAAACATGTTCATTGCAAACTATTTTAAATTCAGCTTGAAATATATTTTATTATTGAAAATCTAATTCTAATAACTAATTCAGCTTTTACAAAGATGTTCTCATGTTCATTTCATTTAATTCATGCTAAACCTATTTTCCTTATGAATAATTACTTTCTAACACTCTTAGTATAAAGTAAAAGGTAAATATTTTGGAAGAACTAGAATCAAATTCAAAGAAAAGGTTTAGAAAAAATAGATGAATTGCTATTCTAAAATAAGATTACAAATTTCTAATCAAGTTTAATTCGCTTCCATATGAACTGTTAGTTATAAAGAATAGTGTAAATAAATTTGGTAATTTTTAATGTTGAAGTTCTCCAGTAAAGTATTTGATTATTATTTCTACGATGAGAAAATCACATAATGTCATAATTATTTCTTTCACCACAATCTTTTTAAATATTTAAGGATTAGAATACTCTAGTTTTGCCTAATTCACTAGGATATAATTAAATCTAATCAAAATACAATTTAGGTATATAAGAATTAATCTACTTTGCATCTAGAATTTAGAAAGAAAGTATATCAAAATAAAATCTTAAGTATTTTGACATTTTAAATGGTGAATTAAATTTTCAATCTAATCAGTAAAAATGCGTTTAAAATTTTATCCTAAATAGCTAATCTAATTAATTATCGCTATTAAAATTATAATCTATTCCCAACGAGAACTTTCTTGTATTAAGATTTAAATGGTGGTTATCAAATAGCTTGCTTTAAGAAGCAAAAATATTGTAAAAAATGATAATTTGTATATGCTTATCATAACTTTCAATTAGATACCTAACTTTAAATTGAGTATTTTTTTGATTTTTTTAACAATTAAATATCTTTAATTATAATAAAAAAACTAACTCACAAACAAAATAATATTTCAATTTTATTACTTTCTCCACTGGCTTATGTTAATTGTTGTAACCTCATTTACTCCTAAAATAATTAATTATTTCCATATAAGATATTTGAAAGCAAATAATTAGAATATTTACCAATTTTTATTAAGATAGTAGATTTAACAGAAATAAAGACAATATAAATTTAATCCCCATCAATGTATCAAATAATTCCACAAAAAAATACAAAAAAATAATAAATAAGTTGCTTGAAAAGTATAAAATTTAAATATACATGTTCTTGTTAAAAAACTATGTATATGTAGCAGAATCCTAGGATTCAATTCTATATATATTATTTATTTATTATTTAATTAATATTAAATTAAATGCTCAATAATATTTATTTTTTTAATAAATTTGTATAAATATCACCTTTTCAAGAATTAAAGAGGATAGATATAAATTCTTACTCATCATTTAAATTTTCTTAGTTTCTTTGTTAAATGAGTTTAGAAATAAACTTATTTTCATCGTAAAAGGATTCATATTTCATTAAAGAAGAATCGAAAACAGAGGTATTATCTAGTAGTATTGAATATTCTTTTAAGTGATAAACAATAGGTTTTTGATATTTAAAAAATTATAATTTAATGTTTATGTTATTATTTTAGATGTAATTATCGTATTCTTGATCTTTAGAAAATATCAAAATTACTTTTTAATTTTAAATTTACAAAATTCTTTATATTTCTTCATTTTGTATATTTAATTGTTTATTTTGGATGAATGCATTTTTAAGAGACACTAAATCACTTTGTTTCAAGTAATAAATATAATTTAAAGATTCAATTAGGGCCTCCCACCAATTCAGCTATTTATTGATTTCAGCATCGAAGATTGTCCTTTAAATTTCCTTTAAGGAATCTATAATTAAATTTAAGTGTTGATTGTTTTAAATAATAGTAAAAGGCATAAATGTATGTATTTCAGAATGATAAATTAATATCTATATTCTATCACTATTATTAAAGAAATTTAATTTTTAAAGTCTTTAAATGCAACGTTCAACAGTAGAGTGAAATTAATAATACTCTAACTCAAGTAAAATGATTAAGTCAAGTGGGTGGTTTTAATCATTTAGAAGATTACCTTCATCTTTACTGATAAGATTCTTGAGCTACATATCGCTTATACAGCCATCAAGTTAGCATAAATGATAAATTGCTTTCTTTCTTAAAGAGGGACTGTAGAAGCTACCTTCTTCTATACTTTAAATAAATAAGTTAATTGCCTCTGAGATATTATTGTTATTTTACTGAATTAAGGCTAATAAAAAGAGTATTCTACTTTTTTGGATTTCAATTATTTATTCACTAATGTTGAAGTTAGAATGTATCGAAGTAATTCGCTATTTTTTTTTCTCATGACATTCAGCTTATCTTGAATCCTCCATAATATAATCTTAATTTTTTAAATTATCTAAACGCATTTTTACTTTATCTATGAGTTTCTAAATTTACTAATTATTTGTCTGTCTTAAAAATATATATACCTCTATTACTTCTTAGTATAAGAATATTTTGAAAACCTCTGAAAAACAAGATTGATTATTTTCCACAAATCTAAGTATGACCTAAAACATTTCTAATGATAAACTTAATTATTATAGAAAATCACTTTAATTACAAAACTTTTTTGTGTGATTTGGTATGGCTTAGTTTTTTTATAAGCTATTATTTCCAAAAATTTCTTTCAAATTATTATAATAATATTAAAGAGCTAATTGTTTTGTGCAATGCGCCTTTGAAAAAACTCTCTTTATTACAAGCAAAATTTGTTTTTCATTACTATTTTAAGATTTATTCAAAATTTTATAGCTCATCAAGTTATTATAATCAATACCTACTTATTCAAAACTTAGCTAAATAGAAGACTCTAAATATTCTAGTGATGTGCTATAATTTTAATTTAGAAGAGATACAAGACCTAAATTGTAGTAACACCTACCAAGTCCTGTTTAGTTTTTTAGTTACTAGAATGTAGATTTCGCTTAACTAAAATGAAAGAGAGAATTAGTGTAGTCTTCAGAGTTATGCTTTTAGGCATCTATTGAGTAGTTTATAAGGCTTTCAAGATCTTAAAATACTTATTTAATAATTTTCATTTCTAAAAACAATGGTTTTAATCCTTTCAAAATTTGATTTTTATCTTCTATTTTACTATGAATAAGCTCTTCATTGAGGATAGACTTATTACTCTTTTCAGTAATTGTTTTAAAAGTACTTGTATTTGATTAAAAGTTATTCTTGTTTTCTATGAAACAATGATCTTAAATATTAGATTAATTTTCAATAAAATTTGATTAGAAAATACAATTATTTATTTTCTCAGTGCTCAAGGGACTATTTTGTTATTTTGGTGATGAAGAGTTATTTTTGATAGGTAAAATTTCAGATATTTCATAATTATCAAATTAATTTTCCTTTTATTGGTTAAATGAGAATTATAATTATTTACTTTATTAATTTGATTTTGTTAAATTTTAAGACTAAATAATTGAACTATTTTATAACTAATGTTATTATTATATTTTGTTATTCATTTTTTTGATTTTATTAGGATCTTTCCATAACTTTTAAAATAAATTTTAATTTTTACTATTTCTTTTAGATACACTATACCTTTTTTGAATTTGTTTCACTTAATTTTATATTTATAATTAAATATATTTTTCGACTTTATTTTAATTTCCTTTAGTTTGGTATGTTAATTACTCCAAGTAACTCTTATTTAAAAATATTGTAAGAAGTTCAATAGGATTTTAGATTTAAAGCACCAAAAATAAACCATAATTAGTTATGAAAATTAGTATTGCAGCACTGAGTAAAGAAAATCCAATTAACAAATATACTCTAATAATATTTGTATTTAAAAGATTAAACAATTTCATTTAATCACTATTATCAGTTATTACCCTTGCTAACAATAAAATTGCAAATGAATACGGTTATTAGTTATTAACTCCTTTAAACTTACTCTAAATAGGAAACACTACGCTTATTCTTATTTTTTTAAAAATTGGAATATTTTAAAAATATTTTTGTAAATTTAATAGAAAAATAAAATAAATTAATTTAATAAATATTTTAGGGTTTTTAATTTTACTTAAAATTATAAAAAATTAATAACTAAAATTAAATTTCAATAATATTACTATTTTTATCCAAATCTTTCCCAGGTTTAATAAAGGTAATCTATATTTGTTTAATTTTCAATATTATAATTTCCTGTTTTGATGAATTAGATAGTTTAGTTTACTTTTGTCTTAAATTGTTACTTTTAAGATTTGCAAATATCGATATTTGAAATATTACAGAATTAGTTTATGTTAAAAAACTCTACATCTTCCCATTACATAGTTTAATAAAAAATAAGTAATGGATGATAAAAAACCTAAACATAAATTAAAAAGTGATTAGTTTTATGTTATAAAAGGATATTTTAAATGAATATTAAATAAATTGAGGTTACTGTTGCATTGAATTCATGAAATAATACTGTGTAGGAATTTAAGCTTAAGTAAGAGTCAAATATTCTTACTAGATTTTACATTTTGAAAATAATAGTATGTACTGAATAAAATTAAAAATCTTTTAAAATTTAAGTAGATAGACTCATTTGTAAAGCTCCTGTTAATGCATCATTATACGGCTAATAGATAAACATACCTATAATTTAAAGTATTTTTTTATTATTTTAATTTTAAATCTATTAATTTAAGGATGGGCAAAATTCACCTTTATTTTATTGTGCATATTAATACCATTATCTGCATCTTGGATCATATGGCTCTGAATAATTCGTTCCTTTGCAAGTATAGTAGGTAGATTATGTATAATTGTACAATCTATTCATTTATTAAAAATAAATATATATCAAACCATTTCTTTTTAGTTAAGCTTTTACACTGAAGGAGAGTCTGTGTACGCTGTAGTCTTATCAGCATTGTGAATGCTACTTATCTAAATAATACCACTTTTTTATGCTGCTAAAAAAGCTGCCCCACTATAAAAAGATAAGTCTGAATTCTAATAAAAGAAAAATTAAAAAGTTTTGTTTATTTTTAAATAAATAGATACCATTTTAATGAAATATTGCTACTCAGGTGGGAGAAGGTCATATTTGAATATAGATCTTACAAAATAAAGTTGTGCATAGAAAATACTCTCGTTGATTTAATCATATACATTTTATGGACATTCATTAAACATATATTCTCTAAATGAGCAAAATGTGTAGATTGTTTCAGGATTATCTTTATTTAAAGATTATATTATCAAAAGATTTAATTTATAATTGAAGTATACATGTCATTTAACTAGATTAATACTTATTTAATAATCCTTTCATCACAACCATTTGAATTTCTAGCTTTTTTATATAAAATTAGATAATTATTCAATCTTATAAATGTATTTTCAGATAAAAAGAATTAGATAATAAAAAAATACTTAGTTAAAGCTATATTCTAGCAAGATTTGCTATGAATATACGGAATTGTATAGAACTTACTTTTAAGTTTAATATACCCAATTAGCACTATCTAACTCCCTTTTTTTTATTTTTAATTTATTAATAAGATTTTTTAATATTTATTGTTTAATGAGGTTGATGAAACCTATGAATGCTCAAGCAATCATAAAATTTTAAACTAATATTATGTTACCACTAATCTAGGGCCTTCCATAAGAGCTAATAAAATATGCTTAAGACTAACCCGACTCCAATAATAATGGGTACTGATACTGTTAAAATTAATCTGAGGATTAAATATTTCATCTTTTTATATTAAATAACTGTTTACTTCTACTTTTATGTCTTTAAAATTTACTTAAATAAACATCTGAATATAAAAAAGACTTCACTTAATTAATCAATTTATTATTGATAATTTATCATATAATTTAATAGACTTATATTTAAGTCTTGTAAAATTAAACAAAAAATTAAAGATGATTATACAATTTTTTAAAAAATCAATAATTTAAATGAAGGAGAATTAAAGAAGTTAAGATGAAATTATTAAAACTAATTATTTAATAATTATTTTTAAATTTAATTTAATATTTTTTTTATTAATTATTATTTCACTTTTTTTATACATAATTCTTACATGTAAATCAATTAAATCATTAAAATTATATTTATTAAAACTTTATTTACTTATTTGATTTGAATATTTATGATTAGTATTTTACTTGTAAGACTTTATTATTAAGTTTATTAAAATTTTTGTTTATTAATAAAATTATTCAAAAATTATAAAGGATAGATAAAAATTCTTATCCTTCTTTTAAAATTTCTTCTTTCCTCAATTGAATTAATTTATGAATTAGTTAACTCTCATTTGTAAAAGTTTTGTATGTAATGAAAGGAGAGTTTATTTTTTTAATTTTATTTTAGTTTGCTGATTCTTTTAAGTGATAAACTAAAGGCTTTTAATTTTTAAAAACTATTTAAAAAGTTTTTAAATTTTAACTTAACTTCGAATAATCATTATCTTAATCATTTGAAAAAACTAAAACAACCTTTTGAGTCTCACTCAATTAGGAACTTTGGTTACTAGAATAAGTAATATTTTTTTAAATTGTTTACTAATTTTACTCAAAATATTTTTTCAAAGATACTAAATCATTTAGTCTTCTAAATTCATAAATATATTATAAAGATTAATATAGGGCTTCCTGCCAACTGAGCTTCTTCTTCATAGAATCACTGAGGATAATTCTTTCGATATTTTTAAAAGAGTCTATTATCAAATTCCAATCTTAGCTGGATTAGATAATTTTATATGACATAAAAATATCAATATCAGTATGATATATAAGTACCTAAATTCTATCCTGATCTTCAAAAAAGTTAAATTTTTAAATGTTTTAAAGAAAATTTTCAATTGTAAAACTCTCTTTACAGTAATCTAATTAAGCAACTATGGTTAAATCTATAGGTATTTTTTTGCTGCACAAAAGGTATTATTTATCATGATATATCATATTTTTTAATGATATATCACTAATATCATCGATAATTTATCTAAAGTGAAATATAACCTTCTTTCTTAGATTAGGACTGTAATGACTGCCTTCTTCTATGCTCTATGTAAATAGTTGAATTGCTTCAATTTTATTATTTTATATTTATTCAATTAGGCCTAACAAAAATAATTATCTACTTTTTTAGATTTGAAGGATTTATAAATTTACAGAATAAATTTAACTTGTATTGTTTATAAAACTATCATATTATTTTGGATTTTTCATCATCTGATTTGCTTTTTCAATTAATCTTTTAAAAGTCTAACTGTTATGTTATCTTAAAAATATAAATATCTCAATCGTTTCTTAGTACAAACATATTTTAAAAATATCTGAAAAACTAGATTAATTGTTTTCAACAAGAGTCAAAACAATTTCAAATGTGTTCAAAGATTAAATTATAAGCTAAATTGTTTCTTCAGAGTAGCTTTTCTAAATTCTTTAAGTATTATGTTATTATATAACAAAATTTTTTTAAACCAAATCAGATTCTATATTCTCATTAGAATCTCTATAATATTATGATAAAACTTGCTATTTCAAGCAGAATGCTTTAGAAAATATTCTCTTTGACAGAATTTAAATTTATTCTTCATAGTTATTTTAAGAATTCTTGAAAATTTTATAGTTTGCGAGAAATTAGTAATCAATTCCTATAGACTCAAAGCTCAACTAAATAGAAGATTCAAAATACTCCAATGCTAAACTGTAGTTATTATTTAGAAGAGACACCAGACCTAAATTATAATAGCATCTACCTAATCCAATTTAATTTTTTAATTACTAAAATGTAGACTTTGCCTTACTAAAATGAAAAAGAGATTTTACAAAATCTTCTGAATTAAAATTTTAAGCATCTATAGAATAATTTATGAGACTTTCAAGATCTTAAAACGCTTATTTAATAATTTTCATTTCTTAAAATAAAGGCTTTAGTCCCTACAGAATTTAGCTTTTATTTTCTTGTTTTAAGTTAAAAAGCTCATCATACTAATTCTAAATAGAAACGTTGCTCTTTTCAACTGTTATTTTTGGTGTACTATTAGTTATTTATAAATTCTCTTTATTAAGTAAATTTTACCCAAAAGAAATAGAGTATTTTTCATTTACTTGCTTTTATTAAATATTCAAATATGTAAATTCCACACTTTTAGGAATTTATGGCGATTAAGAATTATTTTAAGTAAGTTAAATGTCAGATCTTTGGTAGTCTTCGTATTTATCAAAGCCTCTAAATCGCTAAATTGATATATCTTTATTTTAAAAGCTAAAAATTGGAACGTTTTGTAACAAAGGTGTACCATCCTATTTGAAAAATAATTCTTGAGTTTAAGTATTTTTAGTAATTAAAGTTAAATTATCTTTTGTGTTTGATATAATCTTTTAAATTGAACCATTATTGTTACTATTTTTTTTAGATAAGCTCAGCCTCTTTTTTTAGATGTTTTTTTTTTATTTTTTTTACTAAGTTTTTTAATCCAACATATTTATTTTATCTTATTTTTACTGCGTTAACTATTCTTAATAACTCTTCTTCAAAAATAATGTAAGGAGCTTGATAGGCTTTTAAATTTAATAAACCAAAAAAACACCATAATTAGTTATAAATACAAGTATTAAAATGCTCAGTACCACAAAACCAACTATTAAATAAATTCTAAAAATTTGAGCATCTATAAGATTAAACAATTTCAGTTAATCAGTATTATCTGTTATAACTCTTGCAACCAATAAAATTGCAAATGAGTATGGCTTTTAGTTATTATATCCTTTAAGTTTGCTCTTAATCGGAAAGATGATACTAACTCTTTTATAAAATATTAATTAATAATATTTAATGTTTAATTATTTTAGTTTAAAATATATAAATTAAATAGAAAGGTATTTAATCTAAAAATAAAATATAAATTAAAAAAATATATTTTGAATATGAAATTAATTTTCAATTTTTATTACTCTTTTTATCCAAATCTTTCCCAGCGTTAGTAGAGTTATTCTATATTAACTTTATTTTCAATAGAATAATTGCCATTTTTTATAAATTCAACAGTTTAATTTATTTAATTCGACAGTAACTACTTTTAAGATTAGCAAAATTACATTTTTTCCTTATGATCACTACAAAATTAATTTATATTAAAAAACTCCATATCTACCCAAGTTATAGGCTAATTGAAAACATGCAAAGGATGATAAAAAACCTAATTATATGTTTTTGTTATTTTTATATATAATTTGTTTAAAGTGTGTATTATAAAAAAATATTACTTAAATATCAAACTCATGAAATAAAACAGTATAGGAATTTCTACTGATTTATGCACTATATAGCTGCATTAAATTTTACATTATGAAAATTATACTTATAACTGAATAAAACTATGAGTCTTTGAGAATTTTTTATGCTAGATTCATCTATAAAGTTCCAGATAATGAATCGTTATATGCCTCATAAATAAATATACCTTTATAATTTCAAAATTTAATTAGCAAAATATTTTATTTCACATAAATATAAATATAATTTTTAAAGTTTTTGTTTATTACCTTCATTTTGTTTTGCATATTGATACCAAAATCTACATCTTGGATCATATGGTTCTAAAAATTCTGTTCCTAGACATTTATAATAAGTAGAGAGAGTGTAATTATACAAACTAATTATTATATTAATGATGATTATCCTAATTTTAATTTATTTTTGATTTAATTTTTACACTGAAGGAGATTCTGTCTTTATTGAAGTTAAATCTGAATTATGGAAGTCAGTTATTTAGATTATACCATTATTTTATGCTGATAAATAAGCAGCTCCAGTATAAAATGACAAATCAGCATTCTAATATTTTGTAAAATAGAAGTTTAGTAGCTATAAGAAATAATTTGAAATACCATTTTAATGAAATAACGTTGCTCAGGTGTAAGTAGATCATATTTAAACACTGATCTCACAAAATAAAGTTAAGCATAAAAAATACTTTAGTCAATCTAATCATATATGTTTTGTGGACATTAATTAAGCATAAACTCTCTAAAAGAGCAAAAATCATAGGTAGTTTTATGATTATCTTTTTTTAAAGTGTTAGTTAAAGTAAAAGCGAATTGAAAATGTTTAAATATACATATCATTTTACCAGATTAGTATTTATTTAATAATCCCTTCATGATTACTGAATGCAATTCCAGCTATTATTCCAAAAAACAAATCTCATAAAAAATTATGTTCTACTTAAAATAATAATTCAAAAATATACTTAATTGAAGCTATACTCTAACAAAACCTACTACGAATATATTGAATTAAATAGTATTTGCTACTAATTTTTATTCATCCATTGAATACTTTCAGACTCCCTTAAAATTTAAATTTATATTGAGGATTTATTAAAATGATATGAATTAACCATTTAAATAGATGTATCTAAAGTGAAAGAATTATAATCAAATTTAAATAAAACAACTCTATCATTACCATTAATCAAGAGCTTCCCATAAAAGATCGTAAAACATGATGGAAACAAAACCTACTCCTAGAATTATAGGAAATGATACTGTAAAAATTATTCTAATAATCAAAAATTTCATACTAATATTTAAAACAATGTTTTTTAATCTACTTTTTATTCATTTAGTAATTATATTAAATATTATCATCTCAAGAATACAAGTTGTTAATACAGCTTAACTTTTTGCTTTTAAAATAATATGTTTATCGTTAACTATAGTATGATTGATTATATATCAATTACTAACTCAATTTGTTAAATAACAAAAAATAGGATGTATTAAGCGATATCATAAGTAAAAAATAATATTTTGTAAATACTCCACCAAAAAAACCATTAAGATAATTTTTTACAACAAATACTAATAATTAATAAAATAATAAAATAAAAAACATATACTTTAATGCAATAATATTTTTGAAATTTAACAATAAATAAATTAATTAATTTAATATTTTAAAATATTATTTACATATTTAAACAGTATTAATATTTTTAATGTATTCTAATTTTCTATAAAATAAAATTAAGAAATTTAAAATAAATTTTTGTTAAAATTTAGTTGAACATTTTAATTTTTTAAATAATTATAAAATGTCAATTTTTCAATTTATCTAAATGAATTAAATATTGTTTAATTGATTCAAGAGTTGTTAAGAATAGATAAAAACTCATATTCATCATTTAAAATTTCCTCATTTTTTAGCTTAGTTAAATTAGCTATCAATATATTTTCATCATAAAAGTATTCATAAATCATATCTGGAAAATTAAAATTAGGTATAATACTTTGAATTAAAGGATATTCCTTTAGATGGTAAATAATAGGTTTTTTGAATTTAATTAATTTTAACTTTGTTTAATAATTTTAAGCGAATTAGATTGTTTAATCTGTTTCTTGGTCTTTTGAAAAAAGTAAAATTACTTTATTTGGATTATTTAATAGTATATTTTTAAAAACCTATTCATTATTAGGATTAGAATTGGAATTTTCAAGATCATTTTTCTAATTCGTTTAATCATAATAGAAATTTTATTTTAGAGAGACTAAATCTGATTGATTAACATCATAAATAAAATTAATAGATTAAAAAAGAGCTTCTTACCATGTTAATTGCTATTTTTTATTTACTTCATCTTTTTGTATTAATTGTTCCAAATCTTTAAAAGAATTAATAATTAAATTCCAGTGATTTATATTATGGATGTTAGTAAATGGCATTAGAGTTGTAATGTTTGAATCATATATTAAAATTTAGATTCTATCAGAGCTATTTAGTAGATTAGATTATTAAATAGCCTTTAAACAAATTTCTACTGTTGAATGTTATTTATAATAATCAAGCTATAGTATAACAATTAAGTCAATATGAGAATTTTGTTTTTTAAATAGAAAACTTTCGTCATCACAATCCAACATTTATTTAAATGGGATATCACTAATAAGATTTATAAGCTAGCTTAGATGGCAAGTGATTTTTTTTCTTAAACTAGGACTATAGTGAGTCCCTTCCTCTAAACTTTAAATAAATAGCTCGATTGCTCCAAAGTAATTATTTTTGAACTATTCGTTAAGAGCAAGTAAGAATAATTATTTGCTTTTTTAAATTTACATAATTTATTTATTTATATCAAAGTTATTTTCGCTCATTATGCTTTGTTTGTAGTATTTTTTTTGTTCAAGAGATGCTTTTTGCCAAGCTTCACTTATGTATGCATATTAATACTTTGAATTAATTATTATTTAATTCACTGTTTTTATATACCTACTAATTTTATGGCTATTATTGTTATTGAAATTTAAAAATATTAATATTTCAATTATCTCTTAGTATAAGAAAATTTAAAATATTTCTGAAAAATTATAATTATTATTTTAAACAAAACTTAAAACTATCTAAAATGTTTCTAGAGATTATTTTAATAGTTATATTTATTCAGAAGAATATATTTATTATTTTATTTATAAAAGATGTCTTCGTTTTATTTTGCTATGTTGAATATTTTCTTAATTTTCAAAGTCTATATTTTCATAAATATAATATTTTTATAATGCTTATTATTTCAAACAATATGCCTTTGAAAATATTCTCTTAGATACAATTAAAATTTAATTTTCGGTATTGTTTTGGCATTATTTAATGATTTTTTAGTTGATTATATTATTATAATTTGTTCCTAAGGACTCAAAGCTAAGAAAAATAGCTGTTTCAAAGTATTCTTTAGCTAAGTTATAATCATAATTTAAAAGGGATACAATGCCTAAATTATAGTAGCATCTACCTAATCCAATTTAATTTTTAAGTTATTAAAATGTACATTTTGCCTTACAAAAATGAAAGAAAGTTTTAGTGGAATTTTCTGAGTTTTGATTTTAAGCCTCTATAGAATAATTAATGAGACTTTCAAGATCTTTAAAAACATCCTTAATTATTTTCATTTCTAAAAATAGTGGTTTCAATTCTTACAAAAAAGTATTTTTATTTTCAAATTTTTTTTAGTAAAGTTCATCTTCTAATTCAGAATTTTTAGACCTTTACGTTTTATCTTTGAAATTACTAGTGTTCAAAGAGCAATTATTCTTATTAACTGAGTAGCTTTGCTCAAAAGATTAGCTGTTTTTTTGAATTAAATTTGATTGCTAGCTACTTTCATAAATTTTTTCACTGCTTTAAGGTATTTTTTTGGTTGATATTTATGATACATCTTTCTAAGTTTGAGAGTCAGTTTTATGATTAATTTATTTTACTTGTAAACTATTATTTTAGCTTTTGTATTAATCATTAGATTATTTATAAAATTTGCTTTATTAATTTGAAAAATTAATATGTTAAGACTAATCAGCAGAATTCTCATCTTTAAAAAATTACATATTGCTATAATCCATTTATTTTTGATTTTATGCTTGATTGATGTATTCATTTTATATAAACAATTAAAATAGATTTTGCCTGCTATTATTTTTCTTAAAAATACTATTTCTATTTTAAGATTTTAGAGTTTTCTTAGAACTAGTTTTTTTAGTTTACTTTTATGATTTCTGTTTATTTTTTTTCACTTTAATTTGATATGTTAATTACTGTTAATAACTATTTCTTAAAAATAAAGTCAGCAACTCTATAGGATTAGAAATCTGATAAACCAAAAAAAATCCATAGTTAGTTATAAAAATAAGTATTAAAGAGCTAATCAAAGCAAATTCAATTAGTAAATAAATTTTTATTATGTTTGTATTTAATAGATGAAATAATTTCAACTATTCACTTTAATCAGTTATAACTCTAGCTATCATAATGATCGAATAAGAGTAAGGGAATTAATTATTAAGCCCTTTGAGATTACTTTAAATAGGAAAAACGATACTGACCCTTTATAAAAATTAAATATGGATAATTGTTAATTTATTTTTATTATATTTAGCAAATAGAATTCTAATAAATAAAAAATTTATTTAAATCCTTGATTTTAAAAGTGATGACTTTTATAAAGCAAATTAAATTTTTATTAGAGGTTGAATGAGTAAAAAAGTATTTCTTACATAATAAAAGGTTTTTAAAAAATTCAAATATTTAAAGGAGAAATTTAATTAATTTGATAAAACCACCCTCATACTCCCTCCCCCTTAATACAAAATTTTTTAGTAGTAGTATATCAAATTCATAAAATTATAAGAAAATAAAAATATTTTACTATTTTTATCCAAATCTTTCCCAGTACTGATAAAGCTATCCTAAATTGATTTAATTTTCAATCGAATAATTTCCTGTTTTGATGAACTATATTGTTTCGTTCACTTAACTAGAGAGCTATTCCTTTTAATTATTGCAAAGCTCAAGTTGCTCTAGATTATAACCACAAAATTAATTTATATTAAGAAATTCAACATCAACCCATGTCATTTTTTAGTAGAAAACAAGTAATGGATGATATAAAACCTATTAGTTATTATTAATATTAAGATACTTGAATTAATCTGATTAAAAAATTACTGTTGTATTAAATTCATGAAATAGTACTGAAAATTAATTTTAACTTAAGTAAGAATTAAATATATCCACTAAATTTTACATTACAAAATTTATAGTATGGACTGAGTAAAATTAAGAATCTTTTAAAACTTGAGAAGAAAGACTTAGCTCTAGAGTTCCTGTTAGTGCATCGTTATAAGGCTAATAAATAAAAATACCTTATTATTTTATAAATCAAAAAAATTTAAAATATCAAGATAATCAACAAATTTAATTTAACCTGGATATTACTTGGCATATTAGAACCAAAACCTGCATCTTGCATCATATGGTTCAATAAATGAATCTCCGTTACAAGTTTGATAACTAGCTTACGTATAATTATACATTCTATAAATAAATAAAGATAATTTTATGAATTTGTTTTATACTCTAGTTGTAAATTACACAGATGGACTTGGTATCTACAGAGATGTTTAGTCTGAATTGTAAATATTACTTATCTAAATTAGGCCATCTGATTATGAAGCTAAAAACGCAGCTCCGCTATAAAAAGAAAGGTCTTCATTCTAAATAAATTTAGTTTAGACTATAAAATATAAAATTATTAATAAAAAGTACCATTTTAATAAAATATTTTTATTCAGGTGTTAGAAGTTCATATTTAAATAATGATCTCACAAAATATAGCTATGCATAGAATAAACTCTCGTTTATTTAACTATAAACATTTTTTGGACATTCATCAAACATAAACTCCCTGTAAGAACAATATGTATAGCTAGTCTAAGTTCTATCTATTTAAAAACGAATAATAAGTCAAAACCTTTAGCCAATATACAATTTTACATATCATTTAACCAGATTAATATTTGTTTAGTAATCCTTTCATCGCTACCATATGCAACTCTAGCTATTTATTGCAAAATCATAAATTTTGTTACTTTAAAAACTAAAGTGATGATCAACATCAAAATAATAAAATATACTTAGTTAAAGCTATATTCTAACAAAATCTACTGGGAATATATGGAATTATATAGAATTTACTGCTATGTTTAAATTATCCATATACCGCTATCATCTTGCCTTTATATTAAAAATAATAACATACTTTTTATTAAACTTTCATTTTATAATTGTTAAGAAATTAGCTTTAAAGATTATGTAGAATTATAAAATCAAAGTTAATGAAATACCATTCATTAAGAGCTTTCCACAAAAGTTTATAAAACATTGTAAAAACAACCCCAACTCCAACTATTATAGGTAGAGATACTGTTAAGATTAGTCTAAAAACTAAATATTTCATATATGCTTGTTAATAAACTTTTGTAGCTACTATTAAATTAATCCTTTTAAATAAATAAGATCAGTAATTTAATTTGTTTTTTTAACTAATCTTGATGATAAGCTTAAAATAAATATATAATAACTTAACCTATAATTAAGTAAATAGCCATTCAATTCATGTATTTTTATCAACAAAATTTTTAAATGTAATGTTATTTAATAAAAAATAAAATAAATAAGGGGATTCTAAAAAAATTCATGTTTTAACAGTTAACTATCAGGTACTTTTTAATTTTAATATTTTAGGTTAAAAATAGATAAAAAATTAAAAATAAATCCCTTAATGTAAGTAAACATAAATATTTATTACTAATATAATAAATTTATTTATTAAGTTGCTATTTCAAATAAGTAGGCTGCCAATTCAAAATTCCTATGATTTCATTTGACGCTCTATATAGCAGATTAAATTCATAAAATAAAATTAATGACATAAAAAGAAATTCAAGTATTGAGAATTGCAAGAAATTCTTAGTAAATATTGTGATTTTCTTCATTTCTTAATAAATTTAATTTAGAAGTAAATTAATTTTCATCAAAAAAAGATTCATAAGTAAAATATGAATTTGAATCAACTAAATTTTTAGTATCTGAAGAAAAATAATTCAAATGATAAACAACTGGTTTTTTTAGTCTGTTAATATGATATAATGTATCCAACTTTTAATCTTTAAATTGTTTTATTTAGTTTTGATCTTATGAAAATAGAAGCAAAATATTTTATTTTATGCTTTATTTGTTATTTTCGTAGTTCTATTAAAACTTATTCTTCATTTATTTAATATTATTTTAATTTTATTATTATTTTAGTTCAATTATTTGTTAAAGACTAAACTCTTATATCTGCCATAAAGCTAAATGTAAGGCCTATTGCCAGTTAAGTTAATTTATTTAATGATTTTCATTTTAAATTATTAAATTTTCAAGGCTTGCTAAAGAATTTAAAATTAAATTTATGTCCTGTTATTTATCAATAGTAAAAAAAGGCATTAAAGTATCTAAGCTTGAATGATATGCTAAAACCTATATTTTATCACCTTTTCTAAATATGTTTAATTAATAAATGGTAATTAAATATTTTCGAATACTTGTATATTCTATACATTTATCTAATTATAACAGAATTGTAAATTAAAAATTTTTCTTTCTTTCTTAAAGTAGACACATTTGTTCTTTCATATAGAGTTACTAAGGTAATCTCATCGTTTATTTAGTTAACTAATTTATATAAAACATGGCTTTCTTTTTTAAAAATGGGTCATAATGAGTACCTTCTTCTAAACACAATGTAAATAATTCAAAAGCTAGAATTAAATTATTCTAAAAATATTCTTTCAAGCCTTGTAAAAAATATTATTTGGCGTTTTGGATTTATAAAACTTGTTTATTTGTATAAAAAGTAGCTCCTCTAAATAAATTGAAATTATTAGAAATTTTTTATTCTGCCGTTAATAATAACTATTTAACTAAACTAAAAAGCTAAGATTGAGTTTTTTCAGATTATTTTAAATAAGTCAAAATTTCTATAATCTCTTAAAACAGAAAGATTTTTTAAATTTCTGAAAAGCTTTGATCATTATTATGAACTAATTTTTAAGCAGATTCGAATGCTCTTAAAGATTAGATTAATAGCTTATTAATTTCAAGAGAATAGTTTTATAGCTATTTTATTGTGGTTTTTTAAGAAATATATGTGAAATCATCATATTTATGGTCATAAATTTCCTTTTAGCTATCATCTTAATAAATTAGGTCAAGAGCCTATTACTTTAAAGAATATGATTTAGAAAGTAACTATTTAAATACCATTATAATATAATTATCTGCACTTTAATTATGCTATTGAAGAATTTTTTAGCTTTAGAGACTTTAAAAACCAGTTCCAAAGGCTTCTATACTCAAATTAATAGCAGATTCAAAATACTCTTATGCTAAAATAAAATTATTTTTGAGCATTTTTAAAATTCCCAAATTATAATAGCATCTACTCAAACCAGTTTAATTTCTAAGCTGTAAAAATGTAGATTTTGCCTTACTAAAGTGAAATAGAGCATTCATAGAATCCTGCTAGTTTTAATTTTGTGCATCTATTTAATAATTAACTAAGCTTTCTAAATCTTGAAATACTTTCTTTATGATTTTCATCTCAAAAAATAAAGGTTTTAATCCTCTTAAAATCCTATCTTTGTCTTTTTATTTAGTTTATTCTACCTCATAATATTAATTTGAAATATTGCTATTTTATATTCTAGATCTGAAGCTGCTTGAAATGCTCATTGTATAATCATTTTTGCATATTGACTGGCTTTAATCTAAAAAAAATCTTTGAATTTAAATTTTGTTGGAAAATAAAAATATATTTACCAGAATTAGAAATATTTCTTCTCCTTAAAGCTTACTAATTATTAACATTTTAAGCATCATATTTGATACTTTTATACTTTTTAGGTTAGTTAAAATGACTTTTAAATTAATCCTCATTTATTTTACCTAGCTTATTTTTTAAAAAATTTTAGTTTGATAAATATTATGACTGATCCAAAGAAGAATCTTCTTCCCTATTGAGATAATTTAAACCTTATTATGATTAATTTATAGATATCTATGCATTTTTAGGACTTCCATTTTGTATACTTTTTGAAAATATACTATTTTGTTTCTGGTAAATACTCTTATTACTTTGGATTTTTTGCATAAATTGTTATTTACTATTTAAAATATGTTATTCTAAAATTTGTTTTTTTTCTTAAGCAGTTATTTGCATTTAACATAATAGTTGCTCTTTGTAGCTTTTTCTTAAAAATAGAATAAGTAGTTCAATAGGTTATTTTATCTAAAAAACCAAAAAAAATCCATAGCTAGATAGAAAAATTATTACTATTGAGATAAGAATACAAAACTCAATTAATAAATAAATTTTTATTAAATTAGTATTAATTAAGTTAAAAAGCAATAACATCTCAGTATTATCTGTAATAACTTTAGCAATCATAATAATTGCATATGAGTAAGGTTATTAATTATTGAGTCCATTTAGTTTACTCTAAATAGGGAAAATGATGCTCATCCTAATAAAATAGTAAATTATTTAATTTGCTAAAACAATTAAAAAAACTTCTAAAAAAATTAATATTGACTGAATGAATTAAATATTTATATCTCCTTAAAATTTAAAAATATAAAAATTTTAAGATTATAAAAAAAGTATATATTTTATTAGTATAAATTCAAAAAATTATAAAAAGGAGTTGGGGTATCTATTATTATGATACTAGATATTAAAATTTATTAACTTGGAAGCAAAAAATAATTATGAAAGTAGAGAAAATAAATAACAAAAATTTACTATTTCTATCCAAACCTTTCCCAATATTAGTAAAGCTATGACAAATTAGTTTTATTTTCTATAGAATATTTTGATGTTTTTATATAATCTATGGTATCATTTACTTATTTTGAAAATTATTGCTTTTAGGAATTGCAATAATCCTTCTATTTTTAAGAATTGCTACAAAATTAATTTATATTTAAATACTCAATATCAGCAAAGCTCATAACTTAATCGAAAACAACTAACGGATGGTATAAAACCTTATAAATTAATAAATAAAAATTGTTAAACTATTAAATTTTTAGTTCATAAAAAATTCATACTGTTGAATTAAACTCGTGAAATAGTACAGAATAAGAATTTTGACTTTAGCTTGAGTCAAATAATTAGACTAAATTTTAAATCTAGAAACTCATTGAGTCAACTGAATATAATTATTACTAATAAAGAATCGAAGTAATAAGACTTAATTATAAAGCTCCTGTTAATGCATCATTAAATGGTTTTAAAATAAACATTCCTTATTTTAATGATAAATATATTTTAATATAATTTAAATCAAAATTTTAAACTTAAATGAAAAAAATATAAGTCAAATCTACTATAAAAAAATTTTTTATTCTATCTATTTTTAATTTTTTTGAATAAATAAATAAAATTAAATATACCAACCTTAATTATTTTAAGCATATAAAAACCAAAATCTGCATCTAGCATCGTAAGGCTCAGTAAAATTATCACCTTTACAGTGTTAATAACTAGCTTGAGTATAATTATATAATCTATTTGAAATATAATTTTATTTTAAATTTATTAATTATCATATAATTGTTTGTTAGTTAGTTACATGGATGGAGCAGAAGATTAAACTGAAGTAGTATCTGAATTATAAATATTGCTAATTTAAATCAGACCTTCTGTTTATGTAGCTAAAAAAGCAGCTTTTCCGTAAAAAGAAATGTCAACATTCTATTTTCAACATATTGATACATTATAATTGAATAATCAGTAGGCTATAAATAACATTTTACCATTTTTATAAAATATTTTTATTCTGGTGTAAGTAGATTTAATTTAAAACCTGATCTAACATAATAAAGGTCTGCATAAAATATACTCTTATTCATTTGATCATACACGTTTTATGGACACTAGTTAAACATAAATTCTTTATAGGAACACAAAGTGTAATTAGTTAATGGGCTATCTTTTTTAAAAACAATTTAAATACATTTAAGATTAATTTATAAAATACAATTTATAGAGCCTTTCTGATATTTTTCTAACAAGCTTTTCATTACAACCATATGTATTTCAAACTATTTAAATTCAAAAATGATTTAGATGATGAAAATTTATTTTACTAACTTAAATGTACTTAATTAAAGCTGTATTCGAATAAAATCTAAGATGAAAAAGCAGAGTTGTATAATATTTGCTCTTGTGTTTGCTTTATCCAAATACCACTATCTAATTGCCTTTTTTTCAAAAGAAAGAAAAATATTTTGTCAAATTATAACTTAAATCGCAAGATTTTAAAAATGTTTGAAAAAAATGGCTAAAATTGTTTGTATTATAATACCATTAATCAAGAGCTTTCCACAAAAGATTGTAAAAAGAAGTTAGAACGAAAGCGACTCCTATAATAATTGGTAAAGAAACGTATAATATGAGCCTAATAACTAAATATTTCATCACTATCAGCTTTTATTTTTACTTCTACTTTCTAATTTATTACTAATTTAATTTACAAAAATTATAGTTAATTAATAATGAAAAAATAATTATTAAGTTTTAAGTCAAAATTAATAAAAAAATTCCTTCAATATCATTTAAATAATCAATTTAAACCTTAATTTAAAATGTATTAATTACACTTCTTTTATTTTTTTCAAAGTATACTTTTCATAAAATAATTCTAAATTAAAATGTGTGTTGAGAATATTTTTGGTAAATTTAAAAAAAATAAATATATAAAAACTAATAAATACATTAAGCTTGGTAAATTTGGATTGAGTTTTTTATAAGTTATGCTATTAGATTTTAAGTTTACTGAAAATAGAATCCTGGCTTTACACTTAAAGTTAATAATGCCTCTTTTAGATTAAAAATTTTAAGGTATTAACTTTCTTTTCAATTTTTAAATAATTTAATACTCATAACTCTTAAGAATTATATTCATAAATTTAATGTTAATCTAGTTTTTACTATTTTATGAACCAGATATTATAAAAAATACTATTAAAAAAGAGGAAAAGGGATTAATTATACTAGTAAACAAGAAAGTGATAGAATATTTGTGTAAAAATTTCATTTAAATTTAAAACCTAAATAAAATACATAAATTATCCTTCTTTGTTTTTTACAATATTTTCTAATCATAAAGCAAAGTATTAATTTGATGTTCAAATAATTTTAAAACAAAATTTGATTAATAAAATAATTATTAATTAATTTATTGTTTTAATAAATTTAAACATTTTATATTATAAAACTAAAATCAATTATTGAAAAAATTAATTTTAATATTTTAAGTTACTTTTTGAAAGTTAAATATCATAACATGAATATTTTATGATAAATATTTAAAAATAGCTATTTAATTATATTGTCTAATTTACTAAAAATCCAAAAATTACATTCTTGAATTTAAGCATAACAAAATTATAAATCTGGAAATATTTTAAATCTGAAGTTTAAATTAAAAAAACATATTTCTTTATTAATTATTTATCAATAAATTAAAAATCCAAAAATTCAAAAAAATGGTTTCATAAAAATCAATAAACAAACAAACAAATAAAAAGTATTTATGAAATAGTCATTTATATAATATTAGAAATGGAGCATTATAATATTTGATCAACATATTCTTATACAATTTTTTCATTTGATGAACAAGTTGTTTATATACAACTATATGAATTGTAGGAATTAGAAGAATCGTCCTTTTTTAAGCAATTTTTAAAGCAACTTTTAATATCAGCAATCATATTAACACAAGTAGAGTTTTATCTATCACAAGGCGATATCTGTGTATTTTAGCATTAATAAAAATGTTTAAAATAGCTTGACTTTTGTTTTAAATCTTCTTTCAATGCGCAACCAGAAATATACATTTAGAAATTGAAAGTTGATATTAATGTAGCTTCATGAGCACATTTTTATTAGAAGCACCAAACCTAGTCTTAGTTAGAGCTTTATTAATTGGCACACATAACTGCGCATTGATTAAGAACTTTTTATTAACGAACACAATTTTTGTCATTTAGAGGACAGGAAGCTTTATTAGTCCTCATGCACATCTCAAACTATGTTGATGCTTGAACTAAATATTAAGCTAAAAGAAAATTTAATATAAAAAAGCTTAGTTTCATGATAAAAGATTAATAAATAAATTTTGTTAATTTATTAATTATGAATTTTTAAAATATTGTTTATACAATCAAATCACTTGGTATCAAATATTAAAATAAGTATATCGTATTAATTAAATTAATTTTCTTAATTATATGTAATCTATCATTTGATCAGTAAAATATTTGAGTTTTTTATGGCTAATTAATAAGTAGGACTAATTACCCTATATTTATTTTTTTATAAATTACAATATTAAGTAAATCTTTCTCGTTAAGTTAAAATTTTTAAAATCATAATCAATAAAACATTTATTCCAATAAAAATATATAAGTTTAAACCCTCATATTTGTTTTTTCATATAGTATTTTTTAACAAAAGACAAAATTTTTGCAATATCAATATTTTATTTTAATAATAAAAAATAGAAAAATAACTCATAATAATTTTTACAAACATTAATGCTAATCAATTAAAATAGAAAATAGTGTGTATTTCTTTAAAGAATTGCTTTTATAATCAGATCTTTTTTAATTAAATATTTTGAATATAATTAATTACACACTTTAGAATAGGTGTTTAACTGTACTTCTTTTTCTTATTTTAGAAATGTACACAAAATACTAACTAAATTGGTTTTTAATATTATTTCTTTTATTCTCATTCTATTTAAAAAAAATACAATAACGTTATTTAATTGGATTTTCTGTAAGTAAAATGAAATTTAGGAATAATAACAGAATTGTTTACTCACTAAATTTATTATATATGTAAACCAAATTTCATAAAAAAATTAATGAAAATAATAAAGTCTTTATAATTTCTTATTGTATATTATTATTAGTAAATTAATAGTTCGAAGTATTAAAATTTGTTTACTAGTATTTAAAGAAAATAATGATTAATTTTTCTAATATATTTAATAAAAGATGATGCAAACTATTTAATTAAAATTTT
Organism: Tetrahymena malaccensis 436; assembly: GCA_000231845.2. NCBI lineage: Eukaryota > Ciliophora > Oligohymenophorea > Hymenostomatida > Tetrahymenidae > Tetrahymena > Tetrahymena malaccensis. The sequence goes on along the minus strand of JH720037.1, from coordinate 198,047 downwards.
ACAATAACTATTTTTATATATAGCCTTATAAATTTTACATATTAATTAGCCAAAGAAACTAAAAAGCTGAAATACTTTAAAAAATAAGAAAAAAGAATATTACATAGTAGAAAGAAATGAATGGAGACCAAATTCACTTATATAAATATCTTAAAAAAAATATATTAAATAAATGTTAAATGAATTTAATTATATATTTTCATATTTCCAAAATTATACCTAACATCAATTAATATTTGGATCGATTTTTGAAAGTCTTTTTAAAAGTTAAATATCATAAAGTAAGTATTCATATTAAGAAAAATTAAAAAAAAATATTTAATTACATAGTCTAATTAACAACAAATCTATAAATTTTCTTGAGTTATAGCATCTCAAGTATTTAAATCTGCAAATACTATTAATATGGAGTTTAAAATAAAAATACCATATTACATTATCAATTATTTAGGAATTAATTAATTAATTATTAAAAAATTGAAAAAGATGGCTTCATTAAAATAAATAAATAAACAAATAAACAAAAAGTAATTATTAAATAATCATTTATAAAATATTAGAAATCGAGCATTATAATATTTAATCAACATATTCTTAGACTACTTTTTCATTTGATGTACAATTTTTTTATATACAGCCATATGAATTAGAAGTATCATCCTTTTCCAAACAGCTTTTAAAGCAAATTTTAATATCAGTAATCATATTTACACAAGTAGAATTTTATTTATCGCAAGGTGATATCTGTGTATTTTAGCATAACTAAAATTTTTTAAAATAGTTTGACTTTTGTTTTAAATCATCTTTCAATGCACAACTAGAAATGGACATCTAAAAATCAAACGTTGATAACAGGGTAGCTTCGTGAGCACATTTTTGCTAGAAACACCAAACCTAATCTTAGTTAGATGTTTATTAAGTAGCACATTAGACTGAGCATTCGTAAAGAACTTGTTCTTAATGGGCACAAATTTTATCATCTGGGGGACAGAAAGATTTGCTGGTGCTCATGCATATTTCAAATTATGTAGAGGCAGTAGTTAAATACTAAGCTAATAAACAATTTAATATAAAAAAGCTAATTTTCATGTTTAAAGATCAATCTTCTTAAATAATTTTGTTAATTAACTATTAATTTTTAAAATATTGTTTATATAATCAAGTCACTTGGTATCAACTACTAAAATAAGTAAATCCTAACAATTAGATTAATTTTTTTAATTATCTGTAATCTATCTTTTGATCTGTAAAATAATTCGATTTCTTATGGCTAATAAATCAATAGGATTAATTACTCTAAATTCATTTTTTCTCTTAAATTAAATAAATCTTTTTGGTTTCATTAAAAAATGTAAAATAATTACCCTTTAAAATGTATATTTTCCTCCTATTTGTTATAGTTTCGTTTAACATTTTTACAAAAACAAAGTTAAATTCAGAATTAGCAGTAATATTTTTTATAGATTAATTAATTTAGATTTGATTGTAAGAAAACAAAATTCTATAAAGATTTCACCTAAAAATTTATTAGTGTTATATAATTATTTAGTATAAATACACTTATAAAAGTAAGTCAATTTTTTATCAGCAAATTATAAATTGACCATTAAAATTTCAATTTTCTTCTCATAAAAAGAAAATGAATATTTAAAAAATAAAGTTACTTAATTTCATTCTATAATTTACTTATTATTTAAGTATTATTTCACTTATGTAGATATAAATCTAAATTTGTAAAATAAGCTATTTTAATAGATTTTAAAACAAAAGTTTTATTATGGTATTATTTAAACTAAAATTTTTGAGCTTTAGAATTATTAAAATAAAATTATGAATGATTTTTAGCAACCAAGTATTTGTTCTACTTTAAATACTAGCAAAATGATAATATTTTAAATATCTATTATATTCTTACTTTAATTAATTTATTTTAGAAAAAGAATTAATTGTTGTAAGGCAAAATAATGAAATTTTTAATTAGTACCAAAAAAAACTCTAGTTCCTAATAAAAGTTATTGATAATCAATTTTTACAAACCAAATTATTAAGAATTTTCAAAAAGAAATCAGTGATTATTTTTTTAAATATTCGCTGTTTTTCATCACTTCTTTTTTAATATTTTGAATATAATTACACATTTTTACAATAGATGTTTAAATAAATTTTTTAATCTAACTTTACAAAAACAACTAAAATATTAGCTAATTTTATTTTTCATATTTTTTCTACTCTTCTCATAATTTTTTAGATTAGCAATAGAATAGTATTTAGCGGGAATTTTTGTAAGCAAAATTAAATTTAATAAAAACGATATAAATAAATAATTGTGATATGCTAATTAATTGACTAAAAACGTGAACAAAATTTAAGCAAAAATAAAATGAAAAGTTAAAGCATATATTATTTCTTATTAAATATTATTACTAGTAAATAAATAGTTCGATGTCTTAAAATTTATATATAAATATTCTAACAAAAATAATCATTTTTTTTATCATATATTTAAAAATAAATAATGCAAAATGTTTAATTTAAATTTAGAAAAAATATTTATATTCTTAATGAAATTATAATTAATATATTTTTTTAAAGATTTGATATTATTTATTATATATTTTTTTAAGAGGTTTCATATTAAAGAAATATTTAATTTATTTTTTGTTACTTAAATTTTGTTTATATAATAAATTAAATATATAAAAAGCAAAAATATTTTGTAAGTTTTTATGAAATGTTTAAAAATTAATTTTAATTTTGATATAAATTTATTGAAACAAATCATAAATATTTTGAACAATGGATATGAATAAGGTCAATATAGAATTTTTTAATTTAATAGAAATATAAATAAATACTTAATTTTTGGTTAGGCATCTAATTATTCAAGAATTGTTAAGGATAGCTAAAAATTCCTATTAATCATTTATGTTTTCCTCTTTTCTGAACTAAGATAATCTTGAAATAAGCTGGTGCTCATCATAAAAAGACTCATAAATTAAATTATCAAACTATTAATTAGGTTTGGAATTTTTAAACAAAGAAAACTCTTTCAAATGATACACAATAGGTTTGCGATAGTTAAATAATTTAAGCTGAATGATTAAATTATTTTAGTTAAGCTATCTATTGCATTCTTATTCTCTTGAAAATAAGAGAACAATTTTTTATCTTTCATATTTTTAGCAGGATAATATGTTTTTGTAGCACTAGAAAGCACTTTTTAGATTACCAAATGTATTATCTTTATTTATTATATCATCTTTTTTGTTTGAAATCTAATTTAAATGAATTTGATCTTACAAATTGAATTAACAAACATAGTTTAGTGAATTAAATAGGGCTTACTACCAAGATATTTGCAATTTTGATTTTTTTTCATATTGAATATATATTTTTGTGATATTTTAAAAAGAATCTATTATTAAATCCCAGTGTTTATTATTGTAAATATGCGTTAAAGGCATAAAAATGTCTAATTCTTAATTGTATATTTAAATAATAATTCTATCTTCTTTATTTAGGAAATTTGATTATTAAATACTTTTTAGGCAATTTTCTATAGTTGTGTATTTTAAGCAATAATCTAACTAAATCAATATTACTAAATCAATAGGAATATTTTATTCTTCATTAATATCAAACCAACTCTCACTTATTAATTTTTAAGGATTGTTTTGAAACAATTAAATAACATGTTAAATAGCTTTTTTTCTTAAAGCTGGATTATAATGAGTTCCTTCTTCTATACATAAAGTAAATTATTATATTGCTTATGAATAATTCTTTTAATTTTACTCCATTAAGCCATATAAAAAATGTTATCTACTTTTTTATATTTGAAAAATTTATTTTTTGATTTCTAAGCTAGATGTACTGTTTAAATTATTATGAGATTTGTATTTTAATTCATTATTTATAATTTTTTATGATGAGTGGTGATTAGGAATTAAGACTTTGATGGTTTATTAATTTTATTAATTTTGAAAAAGTTAATTTAAGGCATCAAAGTAGAACTGAATCTATTTACTCTCTTTTAAATTTAAAATTATTTCAGCCATTTCTTAAAATAAGAAAATTTTAAAATTGTCTGGAAAATAAAACTCATTATTCTAAATCAATCTTAAAACTATTTAAAATATTTCTAAGGATTTCAGTAATAAAGTAATATTTTATGGCTGATTTTATATGATTTTTTCTTGATTGCTTTGATATAATTAATGTTAGTCGTAATTTTAAAGGTTTTATTTATTTGAAATATCATCTTATGTATAGATAGCTTGAAGCGCTTATTACTTTAAGCAATACGCTTAGGAGAATATTCGCTTTGACAAAATTAATATTTAATTTTCATCCTTAATTGAAGATGTTTCTATGATTTTTTATTTTATAAGATCTTGATAATCTATGCCAAGTGCTTCTAAATTTAGTTAAATAGCAGACTCAAAATATTCTGAAGCTAAGCTGAAATCGGATTTGAAAAGATAAATTATTCCCAAATTATAATAGCATCTACTAAGTCCTGTCTAATTTTTAAGCTTTTAGAATGTTGCTTTGGCTTATGTAAAATGAAAAAGAGTATTCATTGAATTTTATTGATTTTAATTTTGTGAATCGATTTGGTAGTTAATAACGCTTTCTAGATCTTAAAAAACCTACTTGATAATCTTCATTTCTAAAAATAAAGGTTTGAGTCCTTGAAGTATTTTATCTTTGCTTTCTTCTCTCATTTATTGCTATTCTTACAGTACAACATTTTTTTTAAGCTTATCTTTAAATTTGCTTTGAGCGTGATTTAGATAGTTAGCTTTATTAAATGAAAAATTTTAATCTTGTGAATTTTATGATTGATTATCGCATTTCTTTTATAGAATTTAAGATTATTGAGGGCTATCAAAAAATCTTTAAGTACTCTGGTTTTATTTTTTTAAATAACAAGGAGGAGGAGAACAAGTATTTTTAGACGATTACAATGGGGAATTAAAAATATTATTTTATTTTATTTAAGGGCTCTCAATACAGTCATGATTAGTTTTTGATTATTCATCAAAAGATTTTTCAGCTACTTAGCAATATTTAGTGTGTGTATTCTAAAATTATCTAGTCGATTCTTCTAATAAAAATTAATTTTAGCTTTAATCAATTAGAATATTTGTTTATATTGGATTTTCTTGCTAGATTAATTATAAGCTTATTTTATTGTAGCTTCTTTTTAATTAAGCACTATTATTAATAATACACTATTGGCTTTTAATTAATTTATTTTTTTGTATTTTTTATTAATTATCATTTTTATTGCCATTTTATTAATTAATACTTACTTAATATGATAATTATTCCTTATAACTCATTCTTAAGAATAAAATTAAGATTTCAATAGGTTTTTAAATTTATTTTACTTACAATAATCCATAATTTATTATGAAAAATAATATGATTGAACAAACAATAGCAAAATCAAACACTAAAAGATATTTGATTAGTTGAATGTTGATTAAATTAAATAATCTTAGCTAGTCACTGCAGTCCGTTATAACTCTAGCAATAAGAATAATCGCAAAAGAATAAGGTTATTGGTTGTTATATCCTCTAAGTTGGCTCTGCACAGGTTTTATAATGCTAATTCTTATTAAAAAAATTGTTTACATTTATTCATTTGTTATTTTAACAAAATTGAACTGGAATCTAAATTTAGTAAATTTTTATAATACTTAGAATTTTTTTTTTGTTAATTAAATAAAAAAAATTAGATAATTTTTTGGAAATGAAATATTTTTAATTTAAAAAACATTAAATTCCGATTATTTAGAGAGAGATTAGATGATAAACCTTATCCTTAAACATTCAAATGATATTTAATAATTAATCAAAATAAATAAATTTACTATTTTTAGCCAAATCTTTACCAATATTAATAAAGTTTGTCAGTATTATCTTAGTCCATAGAATAATACTCAGTTTAAATAAACTCAATTGTTTAATTCACTTGTTAAGCAAATTATTGTTTTTAAGATTCACATAAAAGCATCTATTAGTTAGAATTACTGCAAAATTAATTTATGTTAAAATACTCTAGATCTGCCCAGGACATAACTTGATAAAAAACAAGTAAAGGATGAACAAAAACCTTTAGAATTTTATTTAAAGTTGATAAATAAAAAGATTTATTCAAATAACATTTTTACAGTTGAGTTGAATTCATGAAATAATACTGAATAAGAATTTTCACCTTTAACCGAATCAAAAATTTACAGAATATTGTTCATTTGAAAATCAATATTATCAACTGAATAGAATTGAGACTCATATTCCATTTATGTTGAAAGACTCATCAGCAAAGTTCCTGTTAGTGCATCAATATATGGTTCAAAAATAAAAAATCCTAATTTATTATTTGTTTGAATATATTGAATGATAATTTAATGTTAAAATGCAATATGTCTGAAATGAAAAATTTTTTTAAATGTTTATATCTCCAAGCAAAATGACTATTTATTTGTTGATATGTCTGTTTAATTTAGTTACTTAAAAAATTTACTTTCCAGATTCAGTTTCTTAATAAACTTTAATATTTTAAATTATTATTCTTATTTTTGCTTAAAATAACTAATGTAATTCCATTTCTAAATATTAATCTGATATTTCACTTAATTTATTTTTGGTTTCAATTGATTATAATGTAAACAAATTTTAGAAAATAATTTCGTTAAAAAAAATAATTTAAAACTACCTTTATTTTTTTAAGCATATTTATACCAATATCTACACCGTGCATCATATGGCTCAATAAAGTCATTTCCAAAGCAATCTTCAAAATCAGAAGCAGTATAATTATAAAATCTAATATTTAGTTAAAAATGATTTTAGATTAAGGAGGTTTATTATTTTAAATTACACAGATGGTGATACTTATTGAACTGATGTTTAATCTGAATTATAAATATTACTTATTTATATTATTCCTTCATTTTGAGAAGCTTTAAAAGCAGCTCTTGAATAAAATGAAACAAAATCATTCTAATAAAAAAGTAAATATTGCTAAAATACTTAAAAAAGTGAAATAATTTTTACCGTTTTAATGAAATATTACTAAGAAGGAGTAAGAAAATCAAACTTAAAAACAGTTCTTACAAAATAAAGATCCGCATAAAATATGCTTTTGTTTAATTGATCATATACATAATCTGGACACTCATTAAAAGTGAATTCTCTATAGGAGCAAACTGTGAAAATAGTTTTAGGGTTATCTTTTTAAAGATAGAATAATAAAATATATTTTAAAAGAAATTAGTATGATTACATTTTATTTCTGAATTTTGATATTTTTTTATCAGTGATTTTATAACTACCATATGCAACTCCAACTATTTTTAAAGACATTTCTTTAATTAATGCTCAAAAAAATTTCGAATATTTTGTTGTCAATTAAAGTTTAATCTACCTGGTTAAAGCTATACTCTAATAAAACCTGATGGGAGAATGCAGAATTTTATAGAATTTATTTTTACAATGAATTTATCCATATACCACTATCATATTCCCTAATAGTTAATAAAATTTTAATCTATTATTAGCTAGCTGAAAGATTATTTCAAACATGTAAATGTATGTTTTATTAATGATGGAGTTTGAAATGTGTGATTAAAATTTTACCATTAATTTAGGGCTGACCATAAAATTCTATAAAATGCCGTTAATGTAAAAGCAACTCCAATGATTAAAGGTAAAGAAACTGTAATTATAAGCCTTATAATCAAATATTTCATTATAATAAATAATTCTTAAAGTTATTTCTACTTATTGACTATTTAATAATAAAAACAAACAAAAAAAATAAATAGAAGTATTATTTTTTTGTATTAAATATCTCTTAATGAATTTTTAGTAATTGGTAGAGAAAAGGTTAATTTTCAATATAATAGGTTTGACAATACTAACAATTGCATATAATCAATGCTAATATTTTTAAATTTATTAATTATTGATTATTTAAGGACTACATCAATAATACTTAATTTTAAATAGTAATTTACATGAGAGATATATCTCTACATTTTATAATAATAAAAATCACATTTACTTGCCTAATATTTTTTTCAAGTTTTTATAATACTTAATCTTTGATATTTTTTTATATTGATTTGCTAAAAGTAGGATTTTCATTTTAAAGCACTTATTATTTAAATTTTATATTTCTCATTTTGTGATTAAAATATTTTAAAATTTAAATCACAACATTTTTTTCAAAATATACATTTTTGATTGATTATTATCATTATTAATTTCAAAATAAACATGTAGAAGAATATTTATCTCAACAGTTTAATATTTTCATTTTGTATTTTTTATTTTATTTTCCATAATAAATCCCAAAGTCTCATAGCTTAATGTTATAATTAATTTATAAAAAATTTAAAATAATTTGTATTAAATTTTTTAATTTATAATTTAATCATTTTTAGAGCTATTTACCATTATCAACCAAATCTTGCCTATTTTTTGTCTCATTACATATTTTACTCATCAAAAAATGCATTGATTATCCTAAAAAACCACTGATTGCCATAGTTCAAAACTCTTTTTTACATCTAATTTATTTTCTTTTTATTTATTGGTGCTATATTTAGAATATTTATTTGTATAGAAAACCTATTTTAATCCCAAAATTGTAGATGAACAGAAAATTGTTTTTTAGCATTTAATTTGAAAGAGAAATTTAATTTATTATAATTAATAATAAAAATGAAAAGGTCTTCTTTTATAATTTTATTATATGTTAGAACATCAAAAGATTATACTTAATATGAATTTAAAAATATGATTATTTGTAGTTTATGATTTTATTTGAGTTATTTCAATTTAAAACACAAGAATAAATATTTTTATAGTAAAAATGAATTTTAATATGTTAAATTAATTTATTTTTTCACATTATAGCACTTTTTTGTTATTAAATTAAAAAAAATGTTTCAAATTTATTTAGGCTTTTTTTAAATTAGCAAAGAAAACCATAAATACAAAAATAAATTTAAATGAATGTAATTAATTATATTACTAATAATATCATTATAATTAGACATACTTTCAAGAAATATTGAGGATAGATAGAAATTCTTGATAGTCATTCATATTTTTTTCGTTTCTTAATTTTAGAAGCTAAGATATAAGTTATTTATCTTCTTCGAAAGACTAGTAAATGAAGCTATCAAACAATAAATCTTATTTATTACTTTTAGAATAAGAGTATTCCTTTAAATGATAAACAATTGGTTTTTAAAATTGCATAAATTTCAAATTTAAATTATTTTTGTTAAAGTTTTAGCATTATTCTTACTGTTATTTTGAAAATATTAGAATTACTTTTTTTCTTTACAAGATTTAATTATTTAATAAAAACTATTTTTTAAACCTATTTGTGAATATAGAGTTTTAATCTATTTCATTCTTTTATTAAAATATTTATTATAAATGAATACAATCTTACATTTTCAGTTCATAAATATAATTAAGAGATTAATAAAGTGCTTCCTACCAACTTAATTATTATTTTGGTATTTATTCTTTTTGGACAATATATTTTTCTAAATTTTGAATAGTATTTATTATCAAATTCCAATGTTTTTCATTGATAATTTCTGTAAATTACATTAGAACATCTAATTCCTAATGAAATATTAAAATCAGTATCCTGTCATTTTTTTCAAAAAATTTTGATTATTAAAGATTTTAAATGGAAAACTCAATAGAAGAATATTACATTTAATATTGTAATTAAATTAAAATAATGAAGTCTATGCTATCATTTAGTTCTTCTGATAAATGTTACTAAAGATCAATATTTTTATATTAGGGTGACTATTAGAATAGTTAATTTATATGAAATATTGTTTTCTGTCTTAAAATAGGACTGTAATGAGCACCTTCTTCTAAAGACAAAGTAAATTGTTCTATGGCTTGTTTTAAGTTATTGCCATTTTATTCTATCAATCCTAATAAAAAGTGATATCTGCTTTTTTGAATTTAAATAATTTATTTTCTAACTTCGTCATTTGTTTCATCAGCTATGGTTAAACGTTTTATAAGCCCTTTTGAGCTAATAGACATTCTATATGATTATGATGATTAATGAGTGAACGATAAATTTTACTGATTTGTATTATTCAAAAGCTAGTCTAAGGCATCGAAATATCTGTTAATTTATTTATATGTATTTAGCTTTATCATTATTTCAATTATTTCTTGCAGTATAAAAATTTTTAATATTTCTGAAAAAATTTATCCACTACCGAATCCCAAATTATAAATAATTTAGAATATATTCAATGATTTTATCAATAAAGTTTTACTTTCAGTAGCATAGTTTTAAATTGTTTTTTCTGAATTGTCATCTTAACAGACTTAATTTGTAGCTTTATGTTAGTTTTTTTAGTAAATACGAGTTAAAGAAAAAGCTTGCTCTTTCATGCAAAATGCATGGCATAATATTTTTTTAGATTATATCAAAAGCTGCTCATCAGCTAGAATGATAGATGGATTTATCACTTTTTAACTGATAAAGTCTTAATAGTTTATTCCAATATTATTGAAATTAACCTAAATAGATGATTCAAAATGCTCTGAAGCTAGCCTGTGTTCATTTTTTATCAGATATATAATACCCAAATTGAAATAGCATCGACTAAGCCCTGTTTAATTTTGTAGCTTTTAAAATGTCGATTTTGCTTTAGAAAAATGAAAGAGATTATTAATAAAGTCTTATTAGTTTTAATTTTAAGCATCAACCTAGTAATTTATTAATAACTCTAAATTTTAGAAAACTTTTTTAATTATCTTCATTTCTAAAAATAATGGCTTCAAACCTTTAAGAATTTTATCTTTATCTTGAATCTTATCTTCTTTAATAATACTTTTTGTTAGTTCTGTGTCAGTTTTTTTAAATAGTTTAAAATCTATGCTAGTTTTCTTTTATCTTTTAATATTTGAAGTATTGCTATCTATTTATTTCTATTATATAGACAATTTTTTTATCCTTAATTAATTTTGTGAGTGGTTTTATTCTTAATTTAACATTTTTTCAGAATTTAAGTTAAATATCTTTTTTTCACTTGCAGCATTTGGAGAAAAAATAGATTTTGAACTTTATCTTATTTTATTAATGAACATTTTTGGACTTCTAGATGAAAAATTATCATATTTTAATATTTATTATATGTTATTACTAGAATTTTGTTAGTTTAAGATGTCTTGAGAGTCATTATTGGAACATTACTTTGAGGATTCTTCATCAATTAAATTCTTCTAATTAGAATAATTTTAAAAAGAAACTTAATTTTAGCTATAGAATTAATTTTATGACTTGAATAGATATTTTTTTTAATAGTTTTACTTGAATTGATCTATTTTAATTGATTATTAAGTTTTAATTAGTTTTATTCTTTATATTAAATGTTTAGTTTCTTCTATACTTTAGTTTAAAGGATTTTATTTTGTATGACTTGATAATTATTATTTATAACTTTCTTATAAGAATAATATTAGAATTTCTATTGGTTATTTAATTGAATAAACTTAAAACATTCCATAGTTTATGATAAATATAAGAATCGCAGTACTTACCAAAGCAAATTCAATCAGCAAAAAAATTTTTATTAAGCTAAAGTTTATCAAATTAAATAGCTTTAAATTATCGCTGTTATCTGTAATTACCCTCGCAATTAAAATTATAGAAAAAGAGTATGGTTTCTAATTGTTATATCCCTTAAGTCGGCTCATAACAGGAAGAATAATACTTTATCTAATAAAAAATATATTTGCTTTCTTAGAAGTTTTTTTAATATTAAAGTTTGAAATTTTAATTTATGGCACTTTATGGCTGAAATAAAAAGTGTTTATTAAAAGAAAATAACTAAAATGTTTACTATTTTTAACCAAATCTCTCCCATTTTTAATAAAGCTAACCCAAATTATTTTCTGTTTCAATCAAATAATCACCACTTTGAATAAATTTGATTGTTTGATTAACTTAGCTAGAAAATTACTATTTTTGAGATAAGCAAAGTTCCATTTATTCTTTAGAGTTATTACAGAATTAATTAATATTGAAATACTCAACATCTGACCAACTCATTACTGAATAGAACACAAGTAGGGGATGATATAATACCTATCAAATTTAAAAAAATAAATTTATATTATTATATTGTGGGATTGGAGTTTTTAAATTAAAAACTAAAATACAGTTTAATTAAATTCGTGGAACAAAACCGAATAAGCATTTTAACTCAAATTTGAATCAAATATCTCATTAATATTTTGCATTGTAAAATCAATCGTATCTACAGAATAGAACTGGGAATCATAATCTATTTAAGTAGAAAGACTCATCAGCAAAGCTCCTGTTACATAATCTATGTACGGTTCATAAATAAAGAGACCTATTATATGATAAAGGAAATTATTTTTTAAATTTAAATCAAATTTAAAACAAAAAGCTACAAAAATAAAATAAGAATTAACTATTTTCTGTAATTTCTAATAGTAAAAATTTTATTTTATATTTTTTAAATAAAGATATGCTTATTCAATTTTAATGCATCTTCCGTTTTGAATAATAACTTGAATATTAATTATACCTTGGTTTTTTTATGCATAAATGAACCAATCCCTACATCTAGGATCGTAAGGCTCTATATATTTGTTTCCATAGCAATATTCATAATCAGAATCAGTATAATTAAAAAACCTTATAAAATTAAAAAATAAAATATATTTTAAATAAAGCTACCCTTTAATTTTTTATTTTTTGGATTTGAAAAATAAGAAACAGTAAATTTAAAAAAATTTTGTATTGAGGAAATGATTACAAATTTAGTTAAAATTTTTGGAGGGTATTTGTAATTTTAATAGATATATATTTTAAATATAAGCAATCACTGTTTATAATTAAGTTTTTAGCATTATATTTATAAATCAAATTCTATTCTTATTTTAAATTTGTATTTCTTTTTATTTTTTTTATCAATTAATTTTTTACTTAGTCACTTATAATAATTGATCAATTTTTATTAAAATAGCTATGCACTATTAAAATTAATTTATTCACTAAATGCTTACAAATCTATAAATTAAATCCAAATTCTTATATAATAATATTTTATTTATTCATTAAAAAATTTACATTGAGGGTAAAACTTATTATACAGAGGTGTTATCAGAGTTATAAATATTAATAATTTATATTAATCCTTCAAATTAAGATGATTTAAAAGCAGCTCTTCCATAATAAGAAATAAAGTCATTCTAACACAAAAGTTGAGAAAATAATTAATAACATTGAAATTTTAATGACTTAAATTAGTTACAATCTTAATGAATTACTACTATTCTGGTGTAAGCAAATCAAATTTAAAAACATCTCTCACAAAATAAAGGTCAGCATAAAATATGCTTTCATTTAGTTAATCATAAACATATTAAGGGCATTAATTAAATGTGAATTCTCTATAAGAACAAACAGTGAAAACTGATTTCGTATTATCTATTTTTTTTATGGATTTTTTTAAAGAATAATTTTATATCAATAATCATAATTATTATACAAACAATCTTCGAATTTTGATATTTTTTTATTAATCCTTTTATGACTACCATATGAAGTTCTAACTATTAAATTTAAATTTGTGTGTTTAGTCAGAATAACAAAAGTAAAATAAAATGTACCTAATTGAAACTATATTCTAATAAAAGTTATTGAGAATAAGCAGAATTCATTAACATTTGCTTCTACATTTAATCATTCCATTAACCGCTTTCATTTTACCTAAATATTAAAAAATTTAATAATTTAAAATGTCATCATTCAATAATGATTATACTAATTTATTCATTTAAGATCTCTAAAAAATTAGAATTAATAATGATTAAACACAATATTTTTACCATTAATCTAGCGAATTCCATAAAATATTATAAAATATTGAAAGGACAAATGCAACTCCAATTAAAGTAGGTAAAGAGACAGTTACCAATAATCTCAATATTAGATATTTCATAACTATTAGTTGTTTTGTTTACTTGTACTTCTAAATTTAAGCAATTATCCTATTTAGATTACTATATAAAAATCAAATGAATGTAATTATATTGTTTTAGTCTATAAATAATTATTTAATTAATGCAAAATTTTTTTCTTGTTACTTGTAAATTATATTAAAAATTTTTTTCCAGTAATAGATGTAAATTATATTTTCTATTTTTTTATTTATTTAAAAATATTATCATACTTTTCTTTCTCTTAATAGAAAAGATATATTAACATGAATAATACTTACTTAACTACGTTTTTCTTTTTTTAATCACACCTAATTACTAAAAACATTTTTTTTAATTTGAAGTATAATATAAAAAATATAATTTTAGTATTACATTAAAAATTTTGATTACACCCTTGTTAATACATAATACATTTTTATATGTAAGGATATTATTTTTAATGTTTTTAAATCATCATTAATACTATTTAAAAATTTCGGCAAATAGAAATATAAAAACAAGAATATTAATACATTCTAAAAAAGAGATTTATCATTCAAATATCATTAATTATTGATAAAAATTCTTAGTGATCATTCAAATTATTTTAATTTTTTAATTATTTTAATTTGGAAATAAATTATTTTACATCTAATTATTAATAAATATATTCTTCACAATCTTTTTAATATTTAAAACTTTTAGGTGTATTTTATTCTTTTATATGATAGACATTTGGTTTTTATATTTTGATTATCTTTTATTGAAAAATGAAATTACTTTAAAATTAATTTTAATAGATTTCATTTTCGTCGTTTGAAAATAAAAGAATTAATTTTTTCCTTTAATTTTGTTTATCTTAATTTAAATATTTTTAATATTTTATTTCGTATTAAATATCTTTAAGATTATTATTTTGAATCTCATTTAATTATTTATAAATTTAAAATAACTACAAGTAGTCATATTAGTTGTATTGGTAAATATGCTTAAAAGACTGAAAAAGAGCTTACTTCCAATGAAGGTGTTATTTAGAATATTTTTATTCTTGTATTATAAATTTTTATATGCTTTAAAGCGAATGAAAAATATAATTCCATTAATTCTCAGTATTAATAGTAGTAAATGGCATAAATATATCTAATTCTGTATGGAATATTAAAATAAGTAGTCTATCATTATTTCTAATTAAATTTTATTTTTTAATATTTTTCAGACAATTATCAATCAAAGTGCTATTTATTTAATATTCTAATTAAATTAATATAATTAAGTCTATCTCGTAGTTAAATTCCTAGTTTATATCTATCATTAAATGTTAAGGTATTTATTGGAATAAACAGTTTAAATGGTGAATGGCTTTTTTTCTTAAGTTATTGTTATAGTGAGTACCTACTTCTAAACAAAGAATAAACTATTCAGCAGCTTGCTTTAAGTTATTTTATTTTTATTCTAAAATACCATATAAAAAGTGCTGTCTACTTTTTTAAATTTCTAAAATTTATAATTTAATCTGCAATTTTTCATCATGAACTTAACTTGAAATGTACTCATTTGTTTATTTTTACAATTTTTTAACAGTGTCAAAGAGGGAGACTATAATTTTTAAGTCATTATTTAATTTTTTGTTTTACTTTAAATTAATCATAATTTCTATGATTTCTTATAATACGAAAACTTTAAAAATTATTGAATAATTATCATAACTGTTTAAAACAAAATTATAAACAGTCTTTAATTTGCTTAAAGACTATTTTAATAAAATTTAAATTTCGTTAGTTTATTTTTAAAATATTTCTTAAGTCTTACTTTGTAAGTACAGGTATTCTTATTTTTGGCTATTCGTGCTGTTGTAGTTCAAATAGATCAAAGAAAAAGCCTACTATTTCAAACAATAGCCACTTGAAACAATTTTCTTAGATAGAGCTAACAAATAATTTTCTGATTGATGATTGACCAAATTTATTATTTTTTAGTTAATTAAATTTTCTTCGTTAATTCCTATCGTTTCCAGATAAACTTAAATAGCTGATTCGAATTATTCAGATGCTAATATATAATCATATTTAAATAAGTATAAAATACCTAAATTAAAATAGCATCTACTCAACCCTGTTTAATTTTTAAGCTTTTGAAATGTAACTTTAGCTTTTGCAAAATGGAAAATATTGTTCATTTAGTCTTATAAATTTTAGTTTTAAGCATCAATTTTATAATTTATGAGCATCTCCAAATCTTAGAAAACTCTTTTAATTATCTTCATTTCTAAAAATAATGGTTTTAATCCTTGAAGTATCTTTTGCTTATGAAATACTTCTTTTTAACTTTGTAAATTTTTATTTTCATAAATACTTTAAGATTATAGGCATAGTTTGCTAAAATTAGAGTGCCTTATAGATGTATTAATTTGATTAAAAGTAACAAAATTTTCTATGTTATTTTACTAAAAAGCTTAAGATTTTGATTTATTTAGGCCATAATACTGATTAATTTAGCTATTTATCAGGTATTCAGATTTTTTGTTCATACTTTTTTCATTTTCTGACAAAAAATTATTTTTTTTTAAATTTAAATTATCTTTTTATAAACTAAACACAAAACTTTTAGGTGATTTTAGTTATTAATTTTCTTTATAAATCTATTTTTGAGCTTTGTTTGACATTTTTTTATCTTCTAAAAATTCTTCAAACTCACTATATTAGCACTATCTAGATAATTCTACTTCAAATTAAGTCTTTATTATAGTTTGATTGATTATCTAAGTTTGATTTAGGCTTTCATTTTAATTTTATTTTTAAAAATAAATAGATTTTTACAAATTTATATTTATTTGTTTAATTTTTTAATCGATAGACTAGTTTAGCTTACTTTATTTTTTATTGTTTTGACTTGAAAGTATTGATTCCTTTTTGCTTAATATAAATTAATCATATTTTCCTAAATTTGGCTATTACTCTTCATAACTCCTTTTTAAGAATTTTAATAAAATTTCTATCGGTTATTTTATTTAATAAATTAAAAATAGTCCATAGTTTACTATAAATATAGCTATTATAAAAATAATCAAAGCAAACTCAATAAATAAAAGAGTTTTCGTTAAACTAGCATTTATTAGATTAAATAATTTAAATTAATCACTATTATCTGTTAAAACTTTCCCAACCAACATTATAGAAAAAGAGTATGGTTACTAATTGTTAAATCCCTTAAGTTTGCTCTAAACAGGAAGAATAATGCTTATTCTAATATAAAAATAATTATATTTTAACATTCAATAAAATTATAGGGTTTTTTATAAATTTTAGTTTCATTTTAAAAAATATTTTTAATAATAAAAGAATAAAAAATATGAGATAAAAAATATTTACTATGTTTGACCAAACCTCTCCCATTTCTAATAAAGCTAGCTTAAACTATTTTTATTTTCAATCGAATAATTACCAATTTTAATAAACTAGATAGTTTAATTTAATTATTCAGAAAATTATTATTTTTGTTATAAACAAATATCCATTTAATCTTAAGTATTACTACAAAATTAGTTTATATTAAAAAATTCCACATCTTCCAAAGCAGTAACTTATTAGAAAACAAATAAAGGATGATATATAACCTATAATATTAATAATTAATAAAATTTAAAGCAATAAAATATATTACTGTTGAGTTGAATTCATGGAATAACACAGAATATAAATTTTGATTTAAATTAGAACCAAACAATTCAGGTATGTTTTACATAATAAAGTCAATAGTATTAACAGAATAAAATTAAGACTCATATTCCATTTAAATTGACAAGCTCAAAAGAATATTTTCAGTTAATGCATCTGTGTATGGTTTATAAATAAAAATACCTAATTATAATCGATGTATTTAAAGTAGTTTAAAAATTATAAAAGAAGTATTTTAAATTAGATATCTAAATATATTTTTAATCAAATTTAAAAGTAAATAAGTATAATTTCTTTAAATGACATTCTTAAAAATAAATCTTTCTATTTAAATTAATATTTTTTTAATGTTATAATTAAGTCAATTTATTGTTATATTTGTTTGTGATAAATGATATTGAGTTTTTAAATCAAATACCTTTATGATTTTAAGAATATAAAAACCAATCTCTACATCTAGGATCATATGGCTCAGTAAAATTTGTTCCTTTACATGTCTAATAAATGGATTCTGTAAAATTGAAAAATCTAAAATTAATAAATAAAAAATATAGATTTTTTAGTTAAAAAAACCACTTTATATTTTAAAATATGAGAATATATTTAAATAGTAGAAAGAATAAAATTTTTGATATTATTTTACAAATTATGTAGAAAAATGTATGTATAATCAATTTTAAAATATTATTATAATATCAAAATAAAATTTACACTGAAGGCAATACTGTTTAAACCGAACTATTGTCTGAATTATAAATGCTGCTTATTTAAATTAAGCCTTTAGTTTGCATAGCTTAAAAAGCAGCTCGTCCATAAAAAGATATATAATCATTCTAAAAAATAAATAAATAAACAGTTTTGTAAAAGTATTAATTATATGTTTATTACAGTTTTAATGAAATATTTCTATTAAGGAGTTAGTAGATTGAATTTGAAATAGCTCCTAACGAAATAAAGATCTCCATAAAATAAACTTTCATTCAATTAATCATAAACAAATTCAGGACACTAATTATATGTAAATTCTTTATATGAGCAAACAGTGAAGATTGTTTTTGGATTATCTATTATTATTGGTATTATGGATATCATTTAAAAATTATACTTCTCTATAAAAAGTAATACATATTATCTGTTTATTTTAGTATTTCTTGATCAATCCTGAAATTACAATCATATGTAATTCTAGCTATTTTTTAAGTTTAGAAAAATTATTAATCGTAATGATTAAAACATCATTTTTGAGTTTAAATAAAATTTACCTAATTAAAACTATACTCTAGTAATACCTAAGAAGAATATGCAGAGTTTCTTAAAGTTTACTTCTATAATTCATATATCCATTAAATACTATCATATTCCCTATTTTTAATGATATTTATACATTTTTTACAATTTTAAAAGTAGAATATGTTGATCTAATTGATTAACTTTATAAAAATATGATTACAGTTAATACAAATAATATACCATTTATCAAGGGATTGCCATAAAGAATTATAAAAAATAACTAGTACTAATAAAACTCCCATTATAATGGGGAGTGAAACGGTAATAATAAGCCTTAATATTAAATATTTCATACTTTATATAAAAATAATTGACTTTAGCTCTTATTTTTAATTCTCTTTGATTTTTAAATATATGATAAATAAATTGATTAATTTACAAATAACGATTAACTTCTACTTATTTTTTCTAAATTTTTGTGTACAAAAATATATAATTATTTTACTTGTTATATTAAGTCAAACAAAGATAATGAATTTATTACAAATCATAGTTTAACCTTTTTGAGTTATTTTAAACAAACTATTAAGATATTTTTTTATTTTATCTCTTCTTATCTATAATTAAAATCTATTTTAAACTTTTTAATGTTTAAATAAAATAAATATTTATAACATATATATATCGCTTTAAGAAAAATGTTAGATACTATATTATTATTAACCATATAAATTAAAATAAATATTTTACAATAAAGTAGAAAAATAACTTTATTATTTAGTTTTTTAAAAAAGTTTTTAGAAAAATAAGACTAAAAAATAAAATTATGAATATTTATATTGTTATTTAAATTTAAATGAATTATTTCTTTGATTGATTCATCATAGGAATCATACTAGCAATATTTATCTATCAAATATTATTAAGTATTGATAAAAATTCTTAGTGATCGTTCATATTGTTTTGATTTCTTAATTATTTTAATTTTTAAATAAGTTATTTTTCATCTAATGATTAGTAAATAAAATCTTCACAATCTTTATCATCTTTAACGCTTTTTTATATTTTATATTCTTATATATGATAGACAAATGGTTTTTGAAATTTCATTATTTTTTATTGAAAAACGAAATTAATTTTATTTAATTCTAAACATATTTCGTTTTCATCTTTTGAAAATAAAAGAATCAATTTTTTCCTTTAATTTTACTTCTTCTATTTTAAATATTTTATTTCATATTTTATATCTTTGAGATTATCTTTTTGAATAATATTAAATTATTTGTAAATTTAAAACAATTACTGGTAATCCTATTAGTTATATTCATAAATATATTTAAAAGAATTAAAAAGAGCTTGCTTCCAGTGAAGGAGTTGCTTAGAATATTTTTTTTCTTGTATGATAAATTGTTATACTCTCTAAAATGAATGAAAAATCTAATTCCACTGGCTTTCAGCATTAATAGTAGTAAATGGCATAAATATATCTAATTCTGTATGGAATATTAAAATAAGCAGTCTATCATTATTTCTAATTAAGTGTTATTTCTTAATATTTTTAAGACAATATTCAACAGCAGAGTAGTAACATAGAAATTACATATAAAAATAGATTTATCAATCAAATGTTGTTAATTATTGATAAAAATACTTAGTGATTGTTCAAAAAATTTTGATTTCTAATTTATTTTAATTTAGATATAAGTTATTTTTCATTTAATTGTTAATAAATAAAATCTTCACAATCTCTATCATGTTAAAAATTTTTATGTGTATTTTATTCTTTTAAATGATAGACATATGGCTTTTAAAATTTCATTACTTTTTATTGAAAAATGAAATTATTTTTATTTAATTTTAAACAAGTTTCATTTTCATCTTTTGAAAATAAAAGAATCAGTTTTTTCCTTTCATTATTTATATTTTATTTTTAGTATTTTATTTCATATTTTATATCTTTGAGATTATCTTTTTGAATAATATTAAATTATTTATAAATTTAAAATAACTACTGGTAATCCTATTAGTTGTATTCGTAAATATATTTAAAAGACTTAAAAAGAGCTTATTTAAGGTCCTTAAAATTTTTTTTATTTTTTTTTTTTAGCACCTTAACTTCCAGAATTGACGGTAGATCTATTGCATCGTTTAATTCTTAATTTATATCTACCTATTAAAAAAAGGTATTTATTGAAATAAACAACTAAAATGGTAAATTGCTTTTTTCCTTAAATTATTGTTATAATACTCACCTTCTTCTAAACACAATATAAACTATTCAGCAGCTTACTTAAAGTTATTTTATTTTTATTCTAACAAACCATACAAAAAGTGCTGTCTACTATTTTAAATTTGCGATATTTACAATTTAATGTCAAAACTATCATCATAAATTTAACTTGTAATTTTTTGATTCAATTTTTTTTACAAATTATTAGCTTTGTCTAAAAGTTAGTCTGCATTTTTATATTTTTTTCTTCTATTAAATTTATCATAATTACTATAATTTCTTACAAAAAGAAAACTTTAAAAATTACAGAATAATTTTCAGAATTGTTCAAGACCAAATTATATACGGTCTTTAATTTGCTTAAAGACTAATTTAACAAAATTTAAATTTCATTAATCTATTTTTAAAATGTTTTTTAGGTATTATTTATTAAGTTTAGCTTTTCTTATTTTTAACTAATTGTTTGATTACAATTCTAATAAATCAAAGAAAAGGCCTACTATTTCAAACTAGTTTTGATTAAACTAATATTAATGAGATTAAACAATTTGAATTGGTCACTATTATCTGATAATACTCTCCCAATCAAAATTATAGCAAATGAATATGGTTGTTAATTATTTAATCCCTTTAGTTTGCTCTAAATAGGAATAATCATGCTAATTCTAATAAAAAATATAAATTTAATTTTTAATATTAAAATTCAAAGTGGTTTTTATTTAATTTTTTTAATTTCAAGACTAAATTATTTTTATTTAAATTTTAATAAATATTTGGCTAAAGTATTTTTTTAATTTTTTAAAATATATTTAAGGGAAAGTTTATAATAAAAGATTAATATATAATTTTATTCTTAAAAAAAATTATTTGGAAGTCATAGAAATATTTTAAAACTAAACTTCTAACTACCATTCAATCCTCTACTCTATTAAAAAAATTAAAAATATTTTATCTCAGATAAGTAATATTCCTTTAAATAATATCATCTCATATCATTATAAATATATATTATAAATATTACTCAACATAATAAAAATATCTGAAATGCACAAAACTCCAATTATTCAAAATTACATTCACTTAGGAGAATGCACTTCACTTTGATTTTCAAATTTGAAGTTCTAAGCTGCTTTAAATAATCTAAGAGTACTCTAACACTTTTTAAGACATGAATACCTAAATTAAAAAAGAATAGATAATTTGAGATAAAAAATTGGCATAAAATATTTTTCAGCATCCTGAAAGAGCATGAGAAGGCATTAGTAAAACCAAACAATAAAGAAAAATGAAAAAAGATCAATTAATAGATTTACTTATTGGAGAAAAAGATCCAAGAATCATGAACTTTCCTAAATGATTAGAGGCCTATTTAAATAATGAACTAATCTATCATATTAAGGGTATACAAAAATTTTATTTTTAACGAATAAATATTTATTTGTTATATATTTATGTCTTTGTACAGTATGTAGAATGTAGAATATATAATTACAAAGTTTTTTAAATTGAATAATAAAATAAGTTGAAACACTTTAAATTATTTCTTCCAATAGTTCATCTATCTATACGTACTCCCATCATTTAAAATTTGAAATATTATTAAAATAATTTTTTATGTCCAATCTTCATTGTTTTTTCTTAGTCATTTTAATAAAAATTTATGATCTTTATCAAAATAGAAAATTTGAGACAAAAAAAATTTATTTAAATAAAAAAGATTTTTTTAACATTTTAGAAAATATTCTTGACTTATTATAAGAAAGATTTGAAGCTAATACTAAATTTACTTTAAAATGCCCTTAAAAATTCTATTTGTATCTATTTTCTTAATTTGAAAATTTGATTAATTTAAAGCAAAAAGATGTTTTAATGAAGATTAAATGCCTGCTGTTAAATATTCAAATAATAAAAAAAAATATTTTTTTAACAATTAAAAAATTTTTAATAATAAGTAATAGAGTATAAGTTCTACTGATTAAGCTAACTGAATCAGTGAAATTTATAAACTAGGAACACCTCCTTAATATATAAACTTTATATTTTATTTTTTCATAATTTCTTCTCTGAACTATTTTTGTTTTTGTTTATTTTGAAAATTTATCAATTTCTTTTTATTTAACTTGAAAATTTACTAGAAAGAAAAAACACTAAATTTATTCTTCATTTTGTATCATTCGAAACCTAACTAAAATGAATGCTTTTTAATTTATATTTCATGATAATTACATACATATTCTAAAAAAAAAATGTTTTTTATTAATCAATTAACTTGTTTGAACCATTTGAGTAAGAATCAGATGCATTCTATTCATTTTAATAATACTTTTTTATTAAAACTATAGATATCTTTACTTGTTTAAGTTATAATAATATTTTTTTTTATGTAAATAAATATATAGATTTAGTTTAATGAAAATTTTATATAATTCTTTGAAACGTTTTATTTATTTATTTATTTATTTATTTATTTATTTATTTATTTATTTATTTATTTATTTATTTATTTATTTATTTATTTTTCAAGCCATAGTAAACACCCCAAAAAAATTTGATGATGCTAAGAGTAAATAACAATAGGATCAAAAAGAAAGGATATTTAAGTAAAATAATAGGCAAATGATTATTCAATGGCCGAGCCAAGAAACTCTATGGGTGACAGATTTAAACAAGAAAGTTAATCAGGTAATCAAAAATGTGATGACATCCCTTATGCTTAATAATAAATTTTATATTTAATAAATAATGAATAAATAAATGCCTACGTATTACCTTAGATTAACATATAAGAAGCAAAAAATAGTTTGCGGATTTTTGATTTGATTTGCTATTTTTGCGACTAACAAGAAAGTCATAAATGGATTTTGCGATTTAAGTTTTTTTTAGTTTAATTACTAAATTTGTTCAATTTTTACTTATTTTGACATTTCTTTAAATATTTTTTGAATAATTAAAAATAAATTTTATTATTTTAAAAAAATTTTTTGAAAACTACCTATTAAAATTCAAAATTTATTTTTAATATTAAATTACTATCTTAAATTATGTACTACATATATGTAGTGAACCTCAGGGTTCAATTTCATATATACATATATATTTATAATGTTATTTAAAATTAAATGAATTATTTCTTTGATTTATTCATCATAGGAGTCATACATAGCAATAATTTATCTATCAAATATTATTAAGTATTGATAAAAATTCTTAGTGATCGTTCATATTGTTTAGATTTCTTAATTATTTTAACTTTTTAATAAGTTATTTTTCATTTAATTATTAGTAAATAAAGTCTTCACAATCTTTATCATCTTTAACGCTTTTATATATATTACATTCTTTTATATGATAAACATATGGTTTTTTAAATTTTATTATTTTTTACTGAAAAATAAAATTAATTTTATTTAATTCTAAACTGACTTCATTTTCATCTTTCGAAAATAAAACAATCAATTTTTTCCTTTCATTTTTTTTATCATATTTTAAATGTTTTATTTCATTTGTTATATCTTTGAGATTATCTTTTTGAAACATATTTAATTATTTATAAATTTAAAACAACTACAAGTAATCCTATTAGCTGTATTCATAAATAAATTTAAAAGACTTAAAAAGAGCTTACTTCCAGTTAAGGAACTGTTTAGAATATTTATGTTCTGGTATGATAAATTGTTATGCCCTCTAAAATGAATGAAAAATCTAATTCCACTGATTTTTAGTATTCATAGTAGTAAATGGCATAAATATATCTAATTCTGTATGGAATACTAAAATAAGTATTCTATCATTATTTCTAATTAAATTTTCTTTTTAAATATTTTTAAGACAATATTCAACAGCCGAGTAGTTTATGCAATACTCTAATTAAACTAATATGATTAGATCAATTGCATCATTTAATTCTTAATTTATGTCTACGATTTAATAAAAAGGTATTTATCGAAACAAATAGTTAAAATGATAAATGGCTTTTTTTCTTAAATTATTATTATAATAGGCACCTTCTTCTAAACACATTATAAACTATTCGGCAGCTAGCTTAAAGTTATTTTACTTCTATTCTAATAAACCATACAAAAAGTGCTGTCTACTTTTTTAAATTTCTGAAATTTATAGTTTAGTATCAAAACTATAATCTCCATTTAAATTTGTTCTTATTTAATTTAATTTTTTTTACAAATTTTTAGCAGTATTTAAGAGTTATTCTATCATTTTTTAGTATTTGTTAATTTTTTTTTCTTCTTGTAAATGTATCGTAATTTCTATGATTTCTTACAATAAGAAAACTTTAAAAATTAATGAATAATTCTCATAATTGTTCAAAACCAAATTATAAACAGTCTTTAAATTGCTTAAAGATTGTCTTAATAACATTTATATTTCATTAGTATATTTTTATTTTTCAATGTTTGTGCAATTATTGTTCTAATAAATCAACGAAAACGCCTACTATTTCAAACTATAGGCTATTGAAACAATTTACTTTGAAAGAATTAACAAATGATTTTCTTATTAATGAATGACTAAATTTATTATTTTTTAGTTAACTAAATTTTCTATATTTATTCCTATCGTTTCAAGATAAACTTAAATAGCAGATTCGAATTATTCAGATGCTAATACATATTCATATTTAATAAGGTATATAATTCCCAAATTAAAATAGCATTTACTTAACCCTGTTTAATTTTTAAGCTATTGAAATGTCACTTTTGCTTTTGCAAAATGAAAAAGAGCATTCATTTAGTCTTATGAATTTTAGTTTTAAGCATCGATTTTATAATTTATGAGCATTTCTAAATCTTAAAAAACTTTCTTGATTATCTTCATTTCTAAAAATAATGGTTTTAATCCTTAAAGAATCTTTTTATTAATGTTTACTTTTTTTTTATTTTGTATATTTTTATATTCATAAACACTTTGAGATTTCGTGCTTGAATTATTATTATTAGATTGATTTAGTGAAACATTAATTTGATTAAATGTAACAAAATTTTATATACTACTTTGCTTAAAAATTTAACATTTTGATTTATTTAAACCATGATTCTGATTTAATTAGCTACTTATTATTTATACAGAAGACTTTTGATACATTATTTTTTTTTAATTGAAGCAATCTTATTACTTGATGAAAACAAAATTATTAGATGATTTTAGTGGTTAATTATTTTATTATATAAATCTCTAAGGATTGCTTGAGATTATTTTATCTTATAAAAACTCTTCGAATTCACTATACTAACACTATTTAGAGGACTCTTCTTCAATTAAAGTCTTTAATAGAGTTTGATTATTTATTTAAGTTTGGTTTAAGCTTTCATTTTAATTTTATTTTTAAAAATAAATAGATTTTTTCTAATTTATATTTATTTGTTAAATTTTTTAATCAACAGATAAGTTCAGTTTACTTTATATTTAGTTTTGAACTTGATGTATTATTTCTTATTTGTTTAAGATGAATTGATTATAATTTTCTAAATATGATTACTACTCCTTATAACTCCTTTTTAAAAATTTTAATAAAATTTCTATTGGCTATTTTATTTAATAAACTAAAAATAATCCATAACTTATTATAAAAGCTGTGATCATAAAAAGAACAAGAATAAACTCAATAAATAATAGTGCTTTCATTAAGTTAGTATTTATGAGATTAAACAATTTGAATTTGTCACTGTTATCTGTTAAAACCCTTGCTACCAAAATTATAGCAAATGAGTAAGGCTACTGATTGTTGAATCCCTTAAGTTTGCTCATTACAGGAAGAACAATGCTAATTCTAAAAAAATATTATTTTAATAATTAAAATAAAAAAGCAACAGGGAATTTTTTATTTATTTTGAAGAAAAAAATATTTTTATAAAAAATTTTTCAAAAAAATTTAATCAAATAAATAATATACTGTTTTTAGCCAAACCTCTCCCATTATTAATAAAGCTAGCTTAAGCTATTTTTGTTTTGAATTGAATAGCTGCCAGTCTGAATAAATTAGATAGTTTAATTTACTTATTCAAAGAATTATTATTTATGTAATAAGCAAAGGTTCATTTAATCTTAATTATTACTACAAAACTAATTTATGTTAAAAAATTCTACATCTACCCATGAGGTTACTTATTAGAAAATAAGTAAAGGATGATATAAAGCCTATTTTTTTAGAAGAATTAAATTGTATTTAATTTGTCTTGTAATAATATAATTACTGATGAGTTGAATTCATGGAATAAGACAGAATATTAATTTTTGCTTAAATTAGAGTCAAATATTTCAACTATATTTTACATAATAAAGTCAATAGCACCTACAGAATAAAATTAAGAGTTATATTCCATTTAAGTTGATAAGGTCATCAGTACATTTCCAGTTAATGCATCTGTGTATGGCTCATAAATAAAAATACCTTCTGTGAGTTTTTAAAAAGAAATATTTTTATTTTTGATATCTATCTAATTTCTTTAATTGAAATATTTAAAATTTTAATACTTAAAATAAATCAATCTTATCATAAATAACATATTTTTTTATGTTATAAAAAAAGTCAGTTTATTTAAAAATTTATTAGTTTTAATTTGAGTCTTTAAAGTAAAGTTTTTTAATCAAATACCTTTATGGTTTTGAGCATATATAAACCAATTTCTACATCTAGGATCATATGGTTCAGTAAAATTTGTTCCTTTACATGTTTCATAATTAGATTCTGTATAATTTTAAAATCTAAAATTTATAAATAAATAAATATAAGTATTTTATTTCTTAAAAAACCTATTATTTTTAAATTTTACAATATTTATAAATTTTATTGAAAAAAGTAGTAAATGTGAATTAAATTTATAGGTTATAAATATCAAATAAATGTATGTTAGTAGGTTAAGCAAAAAATGTTTAGGCTAAATTATTTTTAAAATGTTTTTGAAATTTTCAATATAAAATTTACAATGAAGGTAACTACGTCTAAACAGATGTATTATCTGAATTATAAATATTAATAATCTATATTAAGCCTTCAGTTTGTGTAGCTTAAAAAGCAGCTCTTCCATAAAAAGAGATAAAATCATTCTAATATTAAAAATATAAAAATAATAAATAAATAAATAAATAATTTTGAAAAAAGTATTAGCTAATTTGGTCATTACAGTTTTTATAAAATATTGCTACTAGGGAGTTAGGAGATTGAATTTGAATTAACTTCTTACAAAATATAGATCATCATAAAATAGACTTTCATTTAATTAATCGTAAACGAATTAAGGACATTCATTATTTGTGAATTCTTTATATGAACAAATCGTGAAGATTGTTTTTGGATTATCTATTATTATTATGATAGCATAAAAATTAAATTTGGTTTTTTAAAAATAATACATATAATCTGTTAATTTTAGTATTTTTTGATTAATCCTGCTACTACTACCATATGTACTTCTAGCTATTTTTTAAGTTTATTATTAATATTATTTTCAATCATCATTTTAGAGTTAGAATAAAAATTTACTGTATTAAAGCTATGCTCTAATAATACCTAAGAAGAATATGCTGAATTTTTTATTGTTTACTTTTATAATTCTTGTATCCATTAAATACTATCATATTCCCTATTTTTAATCATATTTATTTATTTATTTATTTATTTATTTATTTATTTATTTATTTATTTTTATCATTGTTTTCAAAGTGAATTATTATCTGAATAAAAATAGAATTATTGTTAATACAAAGAATATACCAGTTATTAAGGGATTACCATAGAATGTTATAAAAAGTAGCTAGCACTAATATAACTCCCATTATTATGGGGAGTGAAACAGATATTATAAGCTTTATTATTAATTATTTCATACTTAATATTTAGATAATTGATTTTTATTATCTTATTTTTAGTTACTTGTTTATTCAAATATATGTAAAAATAATTGATTAAATAATAATTAACTTCTACTTATTTTTCTAAAATTTTGATGTATGAAAATATATATCTAATTATCTAATATTATAAAATAAGCAATTAAATTAATTACAAAATAAATTATTCATTTTGACTTATGTATTGTTTTTAATAGATAATCCAAGTTTTTTTACTTTATCAAATTCAATAGCTAGTGTTCATAATGCTTAAATAGTTTATTACAATAAGAACAAAATTTTATTATTTTTTATTTAAACAAACCAAGTAATTAGCTTTTATTTTTTTTAATTTTAAATATTGTTAAAATTATTTTTTCAATTTTGTATTTTGTGTGAATATACCTTAATTTTTGATATTAATGTAATATACTTGAAAATTAATACAAACATTTTTATTTATTTTTATTATTAAAAATTAACACAACAAATAGATTTTTAAAATGGTTAAAAATAATATTTATCATAATATATTTATCAAAACCAAAAACACTAAAAAAATTTACAAAACAAATAAAGAAGTATATTATATAAGTTTTATTGATCCCATAATTTAAAATGGAGAATATAAATTTCTTTAGATTAGATATACTAAATTATCCTCTTTCATACATTGTTGAGGATTGATAAAAATTCTTGATGATGATTTAAATTTTCTGAGTTTCTTAATTATTTTAATTTTTAAAGAATTTATTTTTCATCTGATAATGTTTAGTAAATGAAGCTTTAAAAATTTTATTCAGGTAAACAATTTGAAAACAATGAGTATTCTTTTATATGGTAGACATGTGGTTTTTAAAAATTCATGCATTTTTGTTAAAAAACCAAGTTATTTTCACTAAATTTTTTATTTAATTCCTTATCATCTTTTGAAAAAAGTAGTGTAACTTTTTTTCTTTGATTATTTTAATTTTAGAAAACACCTTTAAAGTATTTATTATCTTATTTACTGTTATTTACATTGTTTTAATCAATTTTATTTAGTTTCTATTAGAATTAATCCAGATAGAGTAAATCTTACAAATTATATTGGTAAACATGATAAAAAGATTCAAAAAGAGCTTATTTCCAGTGAAGATTTTATTTAGAGCTTTTTTATACTGAAAATATAACTTTTTATATGTTTTATAACGAACATTAAATCTAACTCCAATGAGCTTCCGAATAGATACTAGTGTATGGTATAAATATATCTAATTCTGAGTGGAATATTAAAATAAGCATTCTATCATTTTTGGTTAATAAATTAGATTGTTAAATGTTTTTAAGACAATACTCTACTTAAGAGTTCTAAGTTTAATATTCTAATTCAATTAAAAAAACTAGATCTATTCCATTATTTAGCTCTTGATTTATATCAGATGTAGTACTCATTATTTAATATTAAGGAACTTTTCTAAATAACTAGTTTAAATGGTAAACTGTTTTCTTTCTTAAAATATTATTGTAATGTGTACCCTCTTCTAAACATATGAAAAATTACTAAGCAGAATTTTATAAATTATTTTATTTTTATTCTAATAATCCATACAGAAAGTGTTGTCTACTCTTTTGAATTTATAGTATTTATGCTTTAACATCAAACGTATCTTCAAAAATTTAACTTCTACTAACAACATTAAATTATTAATCATCTTTCTTTCTTTAAGAAAACCTTTTAGTAACTGATTAATTTAGTTATGTTTATAGACTTCCTGAATTATCTAAAAGTTAGACTAACATTTTTAAATCACTCTCAATATATTGAGTTTATTTTAAATGAATCATTATTTCAATTATTTCTTACAATAAGAAAATTTTAAATATGACTGAAAAATTATTTTCATTTTTTAATGCTAAACTGTAAACTGTTTAATAATTTTTCAAAGATATTTTCAATAGAGCATAACTCTCATCAGTTTAATTGCAATTGTTTTTTTAAATATCATGTTTTTAGTTAATTTTTTATTTTGTTTAATCATCTTCTATTTGGTTAAAATCTTAATAAATTAAAGAAAAAGCCTACTCTTTCAAGCAATATGCCTTAGAAACTATATTCTTAGATAGAATTATCAATGGGTTTTCTGAATTTTTCTGATTTTTCTGATTTAGATTAATGATTTTTTAATTAATCAAATTTTCATAACTTATTCCAATTATTTCTGAACTAGCTTAAATAGCAGCTTCAAAATATTCAGAAGCTAATTGATAATCATATTTAATTAGATATATAATACCCAAATTAAAATAACATCTACTCAATCCTGTTTAATTTCTAAGCTATTGAAATGTCACTTTAGCTTTTGAAAAGTGAAAAAGAGAGTTCATATTATTTTATGAATTTTAATTCTAAGCATCAATCTTGTAATTTATGAGCATTTCTAAATCTTGAAAAACTTTTTTGATAATTTTCATTTCTAAAAATAATGGTTTCAAACCTTAAAGTATCTTTTTCTTGTCTTTTTCTTTATTTTTTTTTTACTAAATTTTTTCTTCAAGTATACTATGAGATTGAGTACTTAACTTACTAAAATAGGAGTGCTTTAACGATGTATTAGCTAGGTTAAATGTAACACTTTTTTCTAAAGATTTTTGCTAAAAAGATTAATTTTTTAATTTATTTAGTTCGGAATACTGGTTACTTTCGCTATACACCATTTAATCAGCACTTTGGTTTATAGCTCTATTTTCCCCTTAAGGATTAAAAATACTATTTAACTGATTTGAATTAAGTTTTTACTTGTTAAAAATATTATTTGAGTAATTATCAAATATTTATTTTTGTGCATTATTTTAGAATTTTTTGTCATTTAAAAATTCTTATAATTCACCATTCTCACACTATTTAGATGATTCATCTGCAAAAAAATTCCTTTATTTTGTCTAATTAAGTATCTATGTTTGGTTTTAGCTATCATTTTAACTATATTTCTAAAAAGATATTGATTATTACCATTTTAAATTAAAACTTTTTAATTTTTTATCAATAGATTCGTTAGCTTTACTTTGTATTTTTTGAACTGAAAGTCTTGCTTCGTTTTTGTTCAAACTCAATTTATTAAATTTTTATAAATATGATTACTATTCTTTATAACTCCTTTTTAAGAATTTTATTAAAATTTCTATTGGCTATTTAATTGAATAAAACTAAAATAAGCCATAATTTATTATAAAAATAATAATTATTGAACTGATCAATGCAAATTCAACTAGCAAAAATATTTTTATTAAACTAGTGTTTATGAGATTAAATAGTTTTAACTTATCGCTATTATCTGCTATTACTCTACCAACTAAAATTATAGCATAAGAATAAGGTTTTTGATTGTTGTATCCCTTAAGCCTGCTCAAAATAGGAAGGACAATACTAACTCTTATAAAAAAATATTTTACTTTAGTTTATAAAATCAATAAATAAATAAATAATTTTGATTTTTTTATTTAACTTTCTTCAAGGTATTTTTAAAATAGTTTGGTTATAGAAAATTAAATTTATTGAATATTTTAAGATAAAATATGATGATTTAAAAATTATAATGATTACACAATTTTCGTTCTTTGTAATACAATGCTAACTAAAAATAAATATTAAATAAAATCAATATTTTTAAATTTTTAGAAGAAAAAAGGTCCTTTTCAAGATAAATAAAAATTTATTTGTAGTTAAAAAATATTAAAAAAAAACTAACTTTAAATATAAAAAAAATCAATATTTATCATAGATTTATTTGACCTAAACATATTAAAAATGAGGAAAATTGTTAGGATGTCATAAAAATGAATTTAACCCTTTAAAATTAATTTATTTAGATTTCTTAATTTTCTAAAAATTATTGAAAATAAAATTTAAATTATTACTGTTTTTGACCAAACCTCTCCCACTACTAGTATAGCTAGCTCAAACTAGTTTAGTTTTCAATAAAATAATTTCCAGTTTTAATAAATTCGATTGTTTTGTTTATTTGATCAGAAAATTATTGTTTGTGTAATGTGCATAGATCCATCTATTCCTAATTACTGCTGCAAAATTAGTTTATGTTAAAAAACTCAACATCTTCTAATGCTGTCACTTATTAAAAAACAAGCAAAGGATGATAGAGAACCTAGATTTTATAATTTAAAAATAACATAAATTTAATAAAAAAATATTTTACTGTTGAGTTGAATTCATGAATCAGCACGGAGTATTAATTTTCACTTTAATTAGAGTCAAATAGCTCCACTATGTTTTACATGGTAAAGTCAATAGTATCTACAGAATAAAATTGTGATTCATATTCCATTTAAGTTGATAAACTCATCAGCACATTTCCTGTCAAAGCATCAGTGTAAGGTTCATAAATAAAAATGCCTAGGTAAAATAATTCATTAAAATAATTTTAAAGTATTTAAAGATTTTGATTTATAAAAAGAAATGTATTTGAAAAGTAACAAATTTTCACTCATAAATTAAATAACAAATACCTTTATTATTTTAAGCATATATAAACCAATCCCTACATCTAGGATCATATGGTTCAGTATAATTAGTCCCATAACAGGTTTCATAGTCGGATTCTGTATAATTGTAAAATCTAAAGTTTATAAAAATAATACAAATATTTTATTTTAGTAAACCTATAAAAAGCATTTATTTTTTTATTACATGTAAATTAAATTCATTAAAAATATCTTTGAATTAAAAAGCATAGGTCATTTTATAAATTTATTTTGGATTTTAGATAATTAAATAATTAAAATCTGAGTTTTAAATTTACACTGAAGGAAGTAACGTTTAAGCTGAAGTATTATCTGAATTATAAATATTACCAATTTATATTAATCCTTAAGTCTATGTTGCTTAAAAAGCAGCTCTTCCATAAAAAGATATAAAATCATTCTTATTAAAAAAATGAAAAAATATGTAAATAAATACATAATTTTGGAATAAGCTAAATTGATAATTACAGTTTTGATGAAATATTGTTATTAAGGGGTTAATAAGTTGAATTTGAATTAGCTTCTAACAAAATAAAGATCGCCATAAAATAAACTTTCATTTAATTAATCATAAACGAATTGAGGACACTCATTATATGTGAATTCCCTATAAGAGCAAACTGTGAATATTGTTTTTGGGTTATCTTTTTAAATATTAAGTAATAATAAATTTATTTTTAAAATAAAATTTTACATATAATTTATTGATTCTGATATTTCTAGATCAAGCCTGCAACTACAACCATATGTAATTCTAACTATTGTTTTTTATCATTATTTTATTAATATTTTAAACAAAATTTATAAATTTTATAAAAAATTGTACCTAATTAAAGCTATACTCTAATAAAACCTAGGAAGAATAAGCAGAATTTTTTAATATTTGTTACTACAATAAATTTATCCATTAAATACTATCAGATTACCTAAATTTAAATATTTTATTCAAAATGTTTAGTAATATTGAAATTAGATTAAAATAATCTTTTTGATAAAAATAAAATCAAATGAAATCACATACCATTGATCTAGTGCTTTCCATAAGATATTATAAAAAATACCTAGAACAAATCCAACTCCAATTATTATTGGTAATGATACAGTTATTATAAGCCTCAATATTATACCTTTCATTCTTAATAAATATAAAGTTTGTTATTTCTACTTTTATTGTTATTTCAAATAAATTTAATAATTAGAATAGTAAATAAATAATAATTAACTTCTACTAATTTAGTGTATCAAATTATTGTATGTTTGTTAAATAAATATATTACAATACATTAATAGAGAAACTTTTTCTAATTAAAGAAGAGTTATCAAATAAATATATACAATAATGCTCCTTATACATATTAAAAAATTCATCATTCTAAAGAATGTTAAATTTTGGTAACCTTCTTTGGTATTTCTAATTTATTTTAACATTAATTTTTTTATATTTAAATAATATTAAACGAAAATATATAACATGAATGATTAGATATTAATAAAAAATTAAATTTTAAAGATAAAATTGATAATTTAATTTGTTTTAATCTCTGCTTTATTAAATAATATTTTCTAATTCTAATTTTTATATGTTTACATTGTATATTATTTTTGGAATAAAAACAAAATTTTAGAAATTAAACATAAAATTAATGTTATTTTTCAATTTTATAAAATAAATAAGTAAAATGGTCAAGAGTTATTTAAAATAGTTAAAAACTCATTTTGATTATTAAAATTTAGTAAATCTCTTTATTAAGTTAACTTAGTGATAAGCAAATTTTCATCTAAAAAACATTCATAATTAAAATGTTTGGATTAAAATTTTTATTTTTCATAATCAGGATCAGAGTATTCTTTGAAGTGGTAAACAATAGGTTTTACTTAATTGAATACTTTTATTTATATAGTTCTTTTTGCTTTTTACTTTAAATCTTTATTTTATTATTGCTTTGAGAAGAGAAGAATTATTTTTTTGCGATATTATTTTTGTTCTAATTTATATTATATTTTTTCTTTTGAATAAGTTTAACTATTTTAATCTTAGCTCTCATTAAAATATTAAATTTGTTTTAAATACATTAAATCTTCTTTATTATATTCTTAATGCTAACCAAGACAGAAGAATAAAGCTTACTACCAACTTAATTAATTTTTACATAATTTTTAATCTTAGGTTATATTTCTAGTAATATTTTTTAAAGTATCTGTAATGATTTTCCATATTTGATCGTCATTTACAATAGTAAATGGTATATATACATCTAAATCTGAGTGATAAACAATAATTTTAATTCTGTCTTAACTTCTTAAAAAATTAGATTTTTTAATTTTTTCCATACAAGTCTCAAAAGTGGAGTATTGCAACTAGAATTCGAGTTATAGCAAAATTATTAAATCAATTTATACATTTTCTTCATATTTCAAATATTTTTATTCTACATTAACTTATTATAACTTAAAATTTGAAAATAATTCATTAATTTGGTAAAGAGCTTTTTTTCTCAGCAATGGATTATAATGGATGCCTTCCTCGATAGATCTTGTAAAGTTTAAAATTGCAGTTATGTAATTCTAATTTGTCTTTTCTCTTAACCCTTATAAAAAATATTATCTACATTTTAGTAGTTCTTTGATTTGAAATATCTAATCTGTTTAACTTTTTTAATATAAACTCTTATAGGAATTTTATATGAATTTACTAAATGATATTTTTTTATATGGCCCATCTATTTATTTAGGATATTCACTTTACAATTAGAAAATTTCTTCTATTTGATAGAAATATTTTTAAATTTTATCATTTTAATTTAAGTGAATAAGTACTTCTACTATTTCTTAATATAAATAAATTTTGAAAATATAAGAAAAACATTCAAAGCTATTTTAAACTATTTTTTAAACCATTTAAAATAGATTTAAAGATTTTAACAGTAATTATTGTAAGGTTTAATGCTGAGTCAAATTAGCTTAGCAGTAAGATTATTATTCACATTAATTTTGTAAATTTTCTTTTTCATTTTGATAGTTAAAAAAGTAAATTTGCTAAAAAACTTGTTGCTTCAAACAATAGCCTAGTGAAAAAATTCTTTTTGACAAAATTAGTAAATAATTTTGTGTACTTTCTTCAGATTTAATTATTTTTTAGTTTAAAAGATTTTCATAATCAATACCAATCACCTCAATTCCTTATTAAATTGAAGACTCAAAATATTCTGAGGCTAAACTATATTCATTTTTTAATAGGTAAATCAGCCCTAAATTAAAATAGCATCTACTTAACCCAGTTAAGTTGTTGATATTCTAAAATGTTGTTTTAGCTTTCGCAAAATGGAAAAGACTGTTGATTGTATCTTGTGAATTTTGGTTTTAAGCATCAATTTGATAATTTATAACTCTTTCTAAATTTTAAAAAACATTTTTTATAATCTTCATTTCTAAAAATAGTGGCTTTAATCCTTGTAGGATCTTGCTTTTATCTTCTTTCGTATTTTTTTATTGCACACTTTCTAATTGAGTAATATAATCACTCTACATTGTTAATCTATTATTCTTCAAAACTGATACAGACTGGTTATTTTGAGGCGATTAATACAATTAATTTTCAAATGAATCTTCTGCAATTTAATTATTTTGAATCTAGTTAATTTAAGTTAACTACTCATTTTATTACTTTGAATTAGAAAAATTTCCTTTTGATGGAAAATTTTAAAATGTAAGATTTTCATTATTAGTATTGAAATCTTCTAAGTTTGATTTATTAGCTTATTACTAATAATTAGTAGCACATCTTTGATTTTCATCTAGTATTTTATCTACTACATAGTATTGTGTTAAATTAAACCCAAAATTAGTTAAACTTTCTTGATTTTAATTTTCATTTAGTAATAATTAAATCTAGGTATTTTTATCCTCAAATTTTTTTTTTTAAACAAGATGACTAAATATGGATTGATTTATCTTTCTTTTAGTAACATTTTGTTGGGATAATGTTTGAGTTTTTAATTACTTTTATTTTACTGTTGGTGTATTTGATTATTATTAACTAGAAATCTACTGCATTTGACTCCTTTATAAAAACAGAATCAATATTTAAATAGGTTATTATATTTAATAAACTTAAAAATAACCATAGTTTATTATAAAAATTACTATTATAGTGCTTACTGAAATAAACTCAACTATTAAAGGTATTCTTATTACATTTACATCTAATAGATTAAACATCTTAAATTAATCGCTGTTATCTATAATTACTTTTCCAGTTAAAATTATTGCATAAGAATATGGCTTTTAGTTATTTATTCCTCGAAGCTTGCTCTAAACTGGAAAGATCAGACTAATTCTTATAAAATCATTTAATTATTAATATTCAAATTATTTTTAAAATGTTTTATTATGCTTTTAAAAAATTAAGAATATTCTGCGTATTCTTAATTGATGATACTCTATTTTTTGGGAAAATTTTATAATATATTTTAGGTAAATTTACTGAAATTTCAGATGGTCTCTTATTGAATTTATATGAAATAAAATTATGTATAGTATATATTTAATTGTTTTTTAAGAGTAAAGTGGTTTATAAAAAATAAAAACAAAATAATTTACTATTTTTGTCCAAATCTTTGCCAATATTGATACAATCCTTTTAAATTTGTTTACTGTTATATTGAATAATTCCCTGTTTTTATAAATTCTAACGTTTAGTTAACCTATTTTGAGAATTTTTGTTTTTAAGAAAGACACAGTTCAAAGTCCTCACTATTTTTACTGCAGAGTTATTTAATATTAAAGAATTCTATATCTGGCCAAGATATTGTTTGGTAGAAGACCTAAATTGGATGATACAATACCTGGTTTAACAAAAAGAATTATACAAAATATTAATTAAAATCAACTATATATGTTATTTTATAAAAATTACTCTAGCATCAAACTCATGAATTAAGACAGGGTAAGATTGAAGACTTAGATTGTTATTAAATAGAGATATTAGATTTTACAGTAAAAAATCTATACTCTATACTGAATAGAATGCATTATCTTTTTCTACTTAACTTGAGACAGTCATCATCAAGTTTCCTACTATTGCATCTTAATAAGGCTCATATATAAAAATGCCTTAATATTTATAATAATAGTAATATCTTGAATTTGTTTTATATAAATGATTTAAGTAAAATTATTAAATTTAAAATATGTATTAGTAAAGTTGAAAAAATTAGTTTTATTTTGATCAGTTAAGATAATTATTTGCAAAAATATAAATATTTACCTTAATTCTATTAAGCAAATTAATACCAGCCTCTACATCTTGGATCATATGGTTCTACAAAGTTATTTCCGTAACAACTTTAATAATCTGAATCAGTATAATTAAATGGTCTTTAATTTAAATAGTTAGTAAAATAGTATTTGATTATATAATATATATAATTACTGAGAAGGAACACCTGTTAAAACAGAAGTTGTGTCTGAATTGTATATATAATTGAGTTAAATTATTCCTTTGCTTTGTGAAGCCATAAAAGCAGCTCTTGCATAAAAAGAAATGTGATCATTCTATTATAAATTAAACAAAATAAAGATATATTTAAGCTAATTATTGTTTACCATCTGTATAAAATATTGTTGCTAAGGCGTAAGTAAGTTAAACTTGAAAATAGACCTAACAAAATAGAGATCTCCATAAAACAGATTCTAGTTAAGCTAATTGTATATCTATTAGGGGCACTAATTAAAAGTAAACTCTCTAAAAGAGCAGATAGAAAAAGTAGAATCATAATTTTCTTTTGACAAATGAATAAAAAGTTAATTTTTAAAAATAAAGTTAAATTTACATTTAATCTATTGTGAATCAAATTTTTTTAATAGAGACTTAATTACTACGATATGGACTTCCAACTTTTAATATTAAAAAAATGTGTTCAATTATCTTCTTAATATTGTTTTAGCATTTAATAATCGATCATGTAAAATATAATCATATTCTACCTGATTAAAGCTGTATTCCTACAACATTTGTTGAGAAAAAACAGAATTATAAAGTATCTATTACTGCGTTTAGCCTATCCAAACACTATTTTGTTATTCCCTTTCATATTTATTAAAATAAATATTGTAGGACAACATTATTATACATTTTAGTAGGTCAAATCAATTAATATTTAATTTGCTTAAATTTTAAATGGTTACAATTAGTCTAACGCATTCCATAATAATATATAAAATGTAGATAAAACAAGTGCTACTCCTATTATTATAGGCAATGACACTGTTATTATGAGCCTGATTATTAGTTTTCTCATCTCTTCTTAACCTTCTAATTTGTTTTAATAAAGAAATCAATTAAATGATTGCCAACTAATAAGTCTAGTATTTTAATAGAGAAATAATAGAATCACCAAAATATTAAATAGGACTTTTTTATGTTTTAATTCAAATTAATGTAATCTAATTTTTACTAATGCAAATTAATACATAATTTTTTGTATTTTTAATACCTAATTAAATAACTACATCTATCAAATCATAACTATTTATTATCTGAAACATAAATTAACTTAATAAAGTTTAAAACTCATAGAATTGTTGGTATAAAAACATATAAGTTTAATTAGTTAGTTAATAGATAGCTAGTTCTAACTTTTCTCCCTATTATTAAATGTTTTTTAAGTAATTCATTGGCTTAACTAAATATTTACTTTTGATTTTTCAGTATCAATTTGTGGTTTTGAGAGAGGAAATTACAATTTAATTAATTAAAAAGTTAATTGTGAAATATATGGTTAGCAAATTTTTACAGAATGTAAATGCATTATTTATTCTTTTCTCGCAAAGCAAGAAAAAACAAACAGATAAACATACAATCAATTAAAATTCAATTTTTTAGTAAAAAAGTAGTTTATTATCAAATTAATAGTGTAAAAAAAAATATTTTGTAATTTATTATTATGGCATAGAATTTAATGTTAAAAACAAGTATTCATTCTTAAAGATATCAGCGTTATTGTAAAAAAAATAAAAAATATTATCATCAATTAATTTTCACAGCAATCATTAATAAATTGATGATCAAATTCAATTTTAAAATAAAATAAGCACCTAAATAAAAAAGTTATCACATTTAAATAACTTCCAGAAGCATTCAAAATAACTAAAAGAAAGACACTTTGGCCGAGTGGTTAAGGCGGCGGCCTGCTAAGCCGTTTCCCTCTGGGAGCGTGAGTTCAATTCTCACAGGTGTCGAATTTTTTATAAATAATTTAATATTTAAAATTAGTTGCTTTTAATGTTAATATTTTTCTGTGAAATATGTCATTAAGTCGTAGATTATAATTATTAAATGCGTAATTGACAACAAAACTTTATTTTTAAATAAAATTTACATTTGATGAATATTTTACAAGATATAAATTTAAAGTAAATTTTAAAATTTCACTGAAATAATTAACAAAATCATAAATTAAAGTATAATAGGCGTTTAAGATTAATGGTTGTCTTAAAAAAATTATTTTTATTTACTTCTAAAAAACAAAATTATTTAAAACATTTTAAAAATCAACATTAAAGAAGCACCAATATTTATTAATATGTTTATATAAAATATTATTTTTTTTAAGGCATTAAATAATATTTTATAATTTTCCAATATTATTTTATAAAAAATTATTTTAAAATTCTAATTTTTTCAAACAAATTTTAACAATTAAAATTAGAAATTAAAATAAACTAATTGATAAATTATTTCCTATTTAGTATCTTAAAAATATCAATTACTTCTTCTATGAAGGACACTTTGGCCGAGTGGTTAAGGCGGCGGCCTGCTAAGCCGTTTCCCTCTGGGAGCGTGAGTTCAATTCTCACAGGTGTCGAATTTTTTTATTTTTATTATTAGCTCAATAAAATAATTAAATAGAAATCAAGAATATTTATTTATTCATTGAACAATTCAAAAGTATTATATCAATTTAAAATTAACTGATCCTTTATTGAAATAAAAAAATTATGATATTTTTCAATATTTAAAATAACCAAATAGAAACAAATACTAAAAAAATGAAATATTACAAACAAATGTTTAAAAATTTTAAAAATTAAAAAATAAAATGAATTATTTCTTATATTATTAATTGATCATTTGAACTATTTAATTTAGATTTTAAATGCTTAATTTAAATAATTTTTAGGTTTTGATACAATTTTTAATAGATTTATTAAAATATTTTTTTAATGATTTAGATTTTATTAGATTGCTTCGAAATTAATGTTGTAGCATAAAATGATCAAAATAAATTATCTCACTAAAAAAGTTTAATGTTATGAAGGACACTTTGGCCGAGTGGTTAAGGCGGCGGCCTGCTAAGCCGTTTCCCTCTGGGAGCGTGAGTTCAATTCTCACAGGTGTCGAATTTTTTTTAATTTTTATTTTTAATAATCAATATGATTTGATAAATGAAATTTTCTATTTTCAGTTTGAATAAAATTTAAACAATCTGTTTAAAATAAGCTAATTATTTAATAAATTTATTTTTTATGAAAAATTTTAAATAAAGTGTTTGATATTAGATTAATAAATTGATTTTAATAAAAATAAACATCTTAAAAAAATTATTTGAATACAAAAGATATTTCATTTTTAAAGTAATAAGTTAATTCTAGTTATTAGCTCATAGCATAAGATCTTTTAGTCATAATTTCAATCAAAATAGCTTGATTTAATATACAAATATCAAATATAGTAAAAACTTTGCCTTAATTCTTTGCATGGATCAATTTCCATAATTTTTTTTCTGAATTTTAGTAGCTTACAAGCATATTTCAACTACGCTGGTATATTTGAGGCTCCTTAAAAATTCAAATAGTTGAAGCATTAGTAGTAAGTAAATATCCAGTGTTACTCTTATGTTATTGAGGTGTCGTCATACAAGCAAGTATATCTTGTTGGAATATTTAAACCATCTTAGATATTCATAGAACATATGAAAAACTCAAATTTAACTTGATTGTTATGTTATGCAGGAATTACAGTTGCAGCAATCCCCATCTTTTAGTCTTGATAATTTGGTTGTAAATTGTTTCGATATTCTAATTTTTAACAGAAAAATTACTGCTTTTTAGATTTGCTAACACAAAAATATGCAAATTTAGGTTAGTAACCCTCCTTAAAAAGCTTAAATCCATTTTAAATAGAATCCTTTTCTATTTATAAAAAACGCTCTATTAAGCCTTGTCTGTAGATTATTATGTTATCAGGAAGGTGTTTTGTGTTTATAACATATTTATTTATTGAGTTCTAAATTATTTTAGAGAGTATTGAAATAGGCCCATTTTAGATTTCACTGAAAAAAATTTCTGAGTAAGTTTGAGTATGAGTTTTGTTTAATGTAGTAACAACTGCTACCATTTGCTTTTATTTCATTTCTTTAATATTTAATTAGAAATAAAAATGATATTAATTTAAGAATTTATAATGAAGTTAAATTGAAGGAAAATAAAATTTAATGTTTATAATTTTTTTATTAAAATTTTTAAATTTACAATTTAGTGTTTGTTGCTCTACTGTGATTGCTATGATCATAGTTTTATTATATATTTGATCAGGAATACATGTTTACCATAAAAGATATCCTAATTTAGAAGCAATTTAACAAAGTAGAGATGTAATAATAGTATTCCTTTCTTTATGGCAAGAAAAATCTTTATTGAAATGTTAGTGCTCAATCCCTACTGTGGCATAGAGATATAATTTTAGTGCTTGGTAAAAGGTTTATTATCTTGGATGGTCATAATTCACATAAGAAAGAATAAATTAAGGCACTTGATTTTTTTTAAAGTACTTTTCTAATAAAGCTATTCCATCTGAAAGATCTGCCTTATTTATCTATATCATTATTGGCTGAAATATAGAAATTCCAAGTCTTTGACCTTATTATTAGATATATTTTGATAATTAAAAGCACATATTTGCATCATCCTTTGGATATATAAAAATCCATTCTTTGAAATTTATATTGTTAATTAATTGGTTTGAAATGCTAAAATGAGTGTTATAATTTCTTAACTAGATTTGTTTTTTATCATTTTAGAAAATTAACTTTGGTGGGTTTAATACATAAGCTTGTACAGAGTAACTCTCTTAGTTAATTTATATTCCTGTTTCTGATTGGAATTTTTCTAACAATTTTAATTAGTAAATTTTTTATCTCAAGCTAACTTGTATTTGTTTAGTTTTATTCGCTTTTTAGGGTTATAGTTGAAAAAAAATTTAGCAAAATTCTGGAATTAAATAAATTTCTTGATCTCTAAGTTAGCTTGGATATTTTTTTATGTGTACAAACAAAGGCTAATTCAAATACTTTATATCCAAGTTATACTTTTCCTTATAATACCTCTAAAATGTTATCTATTGCTTATGCTCCTTAGAGTAAAATGTACTCAATGAATTTTTACTGAAATCTATTCTTTAAATTTAATACAATCTATTTAATTAATACTTCATCCTCACATATTTTCCTATAATTATGCCTTAAATTTTCTTTAAATTATTCATATCTTATAGCAAATTGATAATATGTTCATCATTCAATATCACCTCATTTAAATTTACTCTGTATCCAATTTATTCTCTAAACAAGCATTAAAAGTTAAATTGATCTAATCCTTTGCAAATGCTACTGCTTAATTCTGTTTACTTTAGAATATCTTTTTGAAATTATTATTAAATTGCTTTGTAAATAGCAGTTATACCTTGTATTGCTAGACTAGACACATTTTTTTCAAAGTTTTTATCTGAATTGCTTTCTTTGAAATTCAATGCTATTTCTCTTTTATAGTAAATATTTAAGGAATAAAGAATACCTTTAAGTTAAATATATATTTTTTAAGTTTCTTCAACTCTTATGAAAGAGTAAATTTATTTATTTGAGATAAAACACTTGCCATAGATTTTTTATAATTCATTTTTAGCATGGCTTAAAAGTTATTTAACTTACAGGCTAGAAGGTGTTATTTTTATACTGTAATGATAAATTATTTTTTATTATTAAACATCATTTTGTATATTTATTTTATTACTAACTT
Source organism: Tetrahymena malaccensis 436 (assembly GCA_000231845.2). Lineage (NCBI taxonomy): Eukaryota > Ciliophora > Oligohymenophorea > Hymenostomatida > Tetrahymenidae > Tetrahymena > Tetrahymena malaccensis. Next base: position 153,449 of record JH720037.1, on the reverse strand, counting down.
TTAATAAATTAGTCTTCAATTATATTTATTTTAATAAGCTACCTTATTGTTAATCTCTTATTTATTGAGATATAATTGGTCTTCTTTATAACTGATTCATAACTAATTTCGCTTTGAATAAAGAAAATATTAATATTATTAAATTAATTATTTTATTATTTTTTATATAACTTTGATATGTTTTTTCCTCTTTATAAATAATAAAAGTTAATAATAAAAAATGATTCCATAATATTATGACTTTATTTGTGCATATTTATAAAAATTTTTAAATATTTTTTACTTATTGTTTAGAAAATGAATTTATATATAGATTGTCTCATTAATATAAAAAGAGAGAAGTGAAAGATATTTAAAAGAAAACGATTGAAAAGTAAACACTCAATTTATATTCTAAAAATATGAAATAAAATAATTAACTAAATTTAGTTATATATAAAAATAAATATGTTTTCTTAACAAGGTTAGTAATCATTTTTAATAAAGTTTCTTAAAAAAATCAATACATAATTAATCTTGATTAAATTAATTAATTAAATTAAGGTTGAAGAAGCTTAGTAAAATAGTGATTATTTAGATTTCATGCCCGGCTATTAGCTTGAAATTTACATTTTAGTCAAATAAAATTATTAAGAAACAAAATTTTGATAAAATTGAAGAGAAAATTCATTAACATTTAAGAGAGAGTAAAAATTAATAATAAATATTTGTAGCAGAAAGAATTTTTTCATAAGAAAAATATTTTTAAAAAACATTAAATCAAAATTTAATATAAATTTGAGACAAGGTTATATTTCGAATTTAAATTAATTTTTTAATACATCTTTATAAATAAAAATCAACTTTTTTAATGTTTTTTTGTAGATGATCTTAAAATTCTTTTTGTCGTATCTTTTTTAATAGCCTTCTTAATTATTTGAGATTTTTTAACTGTTTTCTTCTTTTACTTAATTTACTTCAAAGTAGCTTTAGTTTCTTTTTTTGTTATTATTTCTTTGGTTTACTTCAAAGTTTGTTTAGGCTATTTCGTAGATAATTAACTTCTGGTTTTTCTAAATACAACTTCTTTTTAAGTTTAGTTAATTTTTAATTTCCTATAAGCATTTATCATTTTTTATTTTTTCTTCTAAACTTCTAAATTTTTTGGATTTTTATTCTTTATATTTAAAGTTTATTTCTAAATTATTACTTTATTTTCTTTTTATGTTTTATCATCATCATTTTATTATTATTATTTTATTAATTTTTCATTTGATTTGTCTTTCTATTCTTTCTTTGCCTAAATTTTTTTATTTCTTTATTTCTTCATCTATTTTTAATTTTCATCTTAGGTTTTGCTTTTTTTAATAACTTTTTTCACTTTTTTAACAACTTTTTCTTTACTTTATTAAATTTTCTTTGCTTTTGAGCTATTTTTTACATCATGTTTATTAGACTTTCCTTTAACAATTTTTTTACTTTTATTTTTTTTAGTAACTATTTTATTTTTAATTTTTTTCTTTTTCATAGAATTTTTAATTGATTTATCTTCAATTGAAGTGTTTTAGCTCTGCTCCTCTTTCTCATTTTACTCAATTTCTTCTTATTCTGCATTATCTTATTGCTCTTCACTATTAATCGAATGATCATTATTATTTAGAACAGGGATGTCTGCATCTAAATTATTTTCTTCAATTTAAATTTAATTATTTGCTTCATCGTTGTTTTAATTTTTTAATTTTTTTAACTCTTCTGCTAAAATTTCATCTACATCATTTCCCTCAAAAAGATTTTGAATTTTAATCTTTCTTGCTTAATTTAGTAATTTTGTATAAGAATGCTGATTCTTGTTAAAATAATTAGAATAGTCTTCATAAATTTCTTGTTTATCTTTAATGTTTTCTTCTTTTATTTTTTACAAGTATTCTCTGTAACAATCTTCAGTGCTTTAAGAAGAAGAGCCTGGAGAAGTCAATTGCTCATTAATCTCTAAATCTATTTCATCTAATTCACTTAAGCTGTCACTTTAACCCTCTAAGAGCCTTTAAATTTCTCTTTCTTCGTCAATACCTTAATCTTCATTTTCACCCTCTGCGTCTTATTGTTCATCAGCTTCTTAATTTTTTTAATCTTTTTCTAATTTTATTTCTTCATCTTCTATTTAAACTTTTTCATCATTTTATTTTTCCTCTTCTTCTTGCTCTTTGTTTATTTTTGTATCCTCCTCTAAAATTTCTTCTTCTTCTGCTATTTTCTTAGCACCTGTTTTTTTACCCTTCTTGCTTTTCATATTTTATGAATATTTTTTTTTTCCTTTTTAGCTCTTTGGTTTGTCTTAATTTTAATCCAAATTATCTTATTCACTTTTACCATTTTATTATTTAGGTTGATCAAATTTGGCTTCATTTTCATTTGCTTAATTTTTTTACTTGCTTTCTAAATCCTAACTTTTTTTACTTTACTTCTAAGCTGCCTTTTTCTTTTGCTTGCGGCTTTCACCTAGAGATTTTAAGTGATTAGTTATCCTATCTCTAAGGTGAGTGTTTGCATACTCTAATTGCTCTTTTGTTAATTCGTTAGGATAGCTAATAAAAAGCTTCACTAATAAACTAATACATTTTTCATAGCCAACCTCTCCTTCTTTTATTTATATCATTTAGTCAAAAGACTTTTGATAATTATTCAAAACAAAATTGATCTAAGAAAGCTGATATTTTGTGCTTTGCAAATTTGGATTTATTTTAAGGACTTCCTCATAAGTTTCGTACGCTTTGTCTAGCTATTTCAAAGAAGAGTAAATCAATGCCTGCATAATCAATAACTTCACTTTTTTAGGCTCCAATTCTATTGCCTTCTTAATTTAGACTAGAGAGTCATCTAGACGATTCATTTTATTCAAAAACTTTACGTATATGTAAATGGAAAATGACTTATTTGGAGTTAGCTCTATAATTTTTTAATACATCTCCTCAGCTTTCTCATAATTCTGAGACACAGTGTACAATTCTGCCAAAATAATATTTAGAGGAATATCGTTTTAATATTTCTTATTTTTTAATTCTTCTAAATTTTAAATAGCTTCATCCAACAAACCAAGATATCTCTACACTATGCACATGAAAATGCACAATTTATAATTGTAAGGGTCATATTCTTTAGCCTTCTATAGCATTATGTAGCTAGAGTAGTACACTTAGGAATAATAAAGCAACAATCCTATTCTGTAATACTTATCGAAAAGACTATGCTCATTTGACTTCATAAGTTAAATAGAAGGACACAATATCCAATAAAATATATAAAGATCTCTTGACTACTCCAAAAAGCGTAAGACAAAAGTTTTAGCTTGCTCCTCTCTGCCAGTATAAAAATAAATGAAGCTCACTTTGATGTGCCTATAAAAATTGCAATTAGGACTAATTTCTATCGATTTTAAATAACATTTAAGGGCTAAATCATATTAATTTTAAGCATAATAAGTTTAGCCTAAGTAATCGTATACCTCAGCACTATCTTTTGTAAGCTCTAAGCTCCTTAGTAAAGTCTATTATCTGTCTGATGAGACCTAATTTTAAAATAAATTAAATAAGCTCTTTTAAGAATATTTAATATTTTTTAATAATTCATTAGACAACTTTTCCAACCTTTTCAATTAAAATTTGATTTATTTTATTTTATTTATGGCTCATCAGAATTTTTAAGATATTTTTACTAAAATTAATTCATTTGCTGTGTTTATTTGAATAATTTATGTTAATATGTAGTAAAAAAGTATTAGAATATTTTTAGCCATTTTCAAACCTTGAAGAATTAGAAGTATTTATTAGCAAGAGCCTATCTAAAATAGTAAATCTATTTATCTCAATTAAAATATTAAAGGCAAAACCATCAAATACTTGCCAGGTAGGTTTTCTTTAATAATACTATCAAATACACTTGCCTTTATTATAAATTTACTCTTATTTGACTAAAATTATTTCTATTTAACAGTAAAATTACAATTAAATTAATTAACAAACAGCTTTATATTAAAGTAATCTAATTTTTATATTCCTTTTTGACATTTCTTGATTGCTTCTCTTTTTTTGAAGAGGTTTTTGCATAATTAAATAAATAAACATGTCTAATCAAAATTATAATTGAAAATGTTATTACTGTCTCTAACTCTGATTTTTTTAAATGAGCAAAGACGCCCCAAAGAAGATTCAGCTTTCTATCGTTTCCTGTAAGAGTGTCAAATTTCTCAATAGCAAATTCAAAGAAAAACTTACTTAAGTCACTCCCTAGTTGTTTACTGCTGATAGCTGCTCCTAAACAATCCATCACAGAATCTGTATCAGGGACAGAATTCAGTACATAATTGAATAAAATATTAGCCCTCTTTTAGTATCCGATTTCTTTAAGAGCCCAGCCTCTGAATGCCTATACTAACAAAAAGCCAGGAGTATTCAAATTTACCATTTCAGTCAATCTGAGGGCTTCTTCGGGCTATCCATAAAGGAGAGCACATAGCGCAGCTCTCGAATTAAAATCATTGTCGAAGATTGGATCCATTCCTTCTTCTATCCAATATTTGATTTGACCTAAGACCAAAAACGCTTCTTTATACTCGTGTCGATGCATGTGTTTATCACAGATGGTAATAAACTTGATATAAGTCTCAGTCAAATCCATTTTATTAAATTATTTATTTTTGTTATTAACTATTTGTTTGTGCCTTTGTATGTCTGCTATATTAATGCTTGGCCTATATTAGACAATATATGCTATTTAGATTGAATAATATATATAAAACAAAAACTAATTATATCAATTAATTAATTAATTCTTACTTCAAAATTCTTTTCTATTATTATTTTGTTGCTCTATCTTTCAAAATTTAAGTGAAATTCAGCGATTTCAATTTCTATTTGTTTCTGAATAAATATTTCTATTTACATACAAACATTAATTTATTATTATGTTATTAAACAAACACTCTCAAATGCATTAATTTCTTTCAATTTTGATTGATTTGCTAATAATATCCTTCATTCATTCGTTTTTGTAAAATAAAATTATTTGTTTATATATAGGCAATTCATAAATCAATTTTTTTTTGTTGAAATTTATTTCTAAAAATTTGTAACAAATTAAGTATTTAATTTTGTTTCTTATGATAATTAGATTTTAATATAAAAATATGTAGGCTTAATTGGTTAAATAAACTTTGTGAAAAAGAAGTGAAAATCTAATGAATAAAACACTTAAACAAAAAGATTAAATAGTTATTTACATAAATTGACTATCAATTATATTTAAAATAAAATAATTTTTGTTATTATAGTTATTTGAATAAAAATAGAAAAACATAGCAAACTTATCTCAAGAAATTAATTTAAAGCTTATTAATCTCTCTGACAAAATACTGTTATGAGCAAACATTCTTTACATAAAACGATAAGAATTTGTTTCCTTAAATGCTTCAAAGAATTCATTTATGTAGGCCTCAGTTTATACCATAATAGATGATATAAATTGGTTTGGTATAGATATTTAACTTTTATCATTATTTTGCATTTATTCCATTATTCTTTTACATTATTAATCAAGACCTATTATATTATATACCATAATTTTTCATTAATATTATTTTAAAAATAAATGTGAAGAGGGGGTAGAGATTTGTTAAAGATAATATATTAAGTATAATTTAAAAAATTTTAAAGTGCAAAGAGAGCATAAATTAAAGTAAATAACTAAAAAATTACCGTATACCTATCCTAAGTAGCTTTCTGCTTTAGTTGGAGTAAAGAAATTAGAAATAATATTTTAAAATTAATCTTAAATTAAAGTTTCTCCATTATTAGCATTATTTTATGCTTATATGATATTGATACTAGAATCATTATTACTTATGTTGATTTCGATAGTTAGAATATCAATAAATAACTCATAAATTAGTGGAGCATTTACTAGATGGTCTTAAGATATCTATGGATTAAAAAAATTATAATTACCCTCTTCGTTAGAAAGACTACTTAGATAGAGCAAAAATATTTGTTTGGAGTCATACTAATTTTTGTAGCACATAAAACCTTTAAGATTTCCAATATGGGTTTCATGCATGACGACGTAGTTTTCATCTTTTAATTTAGTATCAACATAAACGACTATATAGCCAACAGCCAAAGCAACCCAAATATCTAGCAATATTACAATCCAAAAAAATGGATTTAAACCAAAAAAATAGTAATCAGTCGAATTTGAGCAATTGACTTTCTATGTGGCAAAGAAAAATAAGTTGGTAAAAATGAAACATGAAACTATTAAATAGATATCATATTTAATTTTAAATCTTGAATCTGTGAGATCTGTTTTGTAAAGGCAATACAATAAAGCAATTACACAAAAGGTGAAATAGATAGTAAAAATACAGCTGAAAATGTATCTCGTAGTATCTGAATTGTAAATTTCTATCATCCAAAAACTGAAAGGCGATAAATAAGGCCACAAATAAATCACTACAAAAACAGCTACCCATAATACATAAATGATAATCAAAGAATTTATCTGCTTAGAAAAGAATGAAGTTAATTTTTAATATCTTTCCCATTAAATATTGTAGGCGCAAGTGATCCTAAAGCATCTTGCAATGAATAATAATATTTGAGAATTTTTGCTAGCCGTAAATATTGCAATAAAAATCTTATTTAATAGCACTTATCTATTTAAACTTTCCACTGAGTTATCATTCGGACATGACCATTAAGTTACATTCATTTAAGTAGGGTAATCTTAATCATAATTAATGATTGATGAAGCTACAATAACCCAAAAGCAAATTAGCTCAAAAGTTAAACAATTTATGCTTAAAAGAGGAGATCTTGCCTTATATTGCTGTCTTTCTCTCCTCCTATGAAAATTCCATATAGGAAAGATATAAATAGCTGTTATAATGACTGCAGGTATTGAAATATATGCAGGTTGACTCAACATTTATTTATCCTTTTCTCCTATAAAAATAATATATCGAATAATAAACCAAATATATATCTATTAATAACAAAACAAAATTTTAACTTCTATCAAAGCACTAATAATTACCCACTAAATAATTTATATTAAAAAAATCTTAATAAACATTCAGATTAATAAATTATTAAATATTTAATATAAACTGGATACTTCTAAAAATAGATGAATTGATGTAATCAATATCTATGCCTAAATAAAAGCATAACAAAATCATTTCAAAGTGATTTTAAATTTGATTAATTGCTTTATTTTTTAAAAAAATTAAAAATTTTTTAATTTATAAAAATATTTATTATCAATTTATTCATAAATAAATCAAAAAATAACAGCTAACTAATATTTTATTTATTTACTTAACTATTTTGATAAGAAATTATGTCCAATATTTTATAGAATATAGAAACGTACGAAATCTTGCTTAAAGCTTTAATGAATTAGAATATTTCTTATGAAAATACTATATTTTACTGAAATTTGAAATGATTATGAAGCAAAATTTAAGTTTTAGCAATTTAGTTATTAGTTTCATATGAAAATTAGTATGGAAAAAAAAGATTCTCCATCATATACTTAGATATTTTTATGACTCATTCATAAACTACTTTCTCTGTTTTAATTATTTTAAATATTTTAAAAATAAAAATGTTATATTGTAATTTCTATATCTTTGGTATAAATTTACCATCATTTATTAACAAGAAACTTTAATCCTTTTGATTTTTATAACAAATGGATTAAAGGATATTGACGATGTTTTTATTAAAATATTACAGTATTATCATATTGATTTATGACTTTTTATAATAAAATAATTTTCTAAATACTCATTTATAATTGTTAATTGGAATTATAAATTGAACATATAAGTTTTTAGGAAATGAGGTAAAAATGGTATCTTCTCCTTTTTATCAGAGAAGATTGTAGTACTGCTTTACGAAGTTATAGGCATATCTCCGCCTAAAACTCGCCATCGCGAGAACATTGCTTTGGGGTTTAAATATATTTAATTAATAATTGCTATATTAACTAAATAGTTTATCTTATGTATTTCTACATAAGACAATTAACTATTAAACCCTTATTTAAATTTAGATTTGAGAGGATTCGAACCTGCGCGATTCTTTAATAAATTAGAACTTTACCAATTAATCTCTCTCCCTTAATCTAAAATTAACTTTCTTATATGATATATTTATTAATTAATAAATATTCAATAAGCTAAATCTTCAGGTATATATACCATCTTTTAACTGAATGAATTCTACTAAAAGTGAAAATAAAAAGCAAACATAAATAAATTTAAATTTTTATTGAATTATTAAACAAGCTTAAGATTTCTAAGAGTTAATAAATAATAAATTAATAGTTTTAAGTATTTAGTTTTGATAAATAAAATGATTAAAACTCAAATAGGATCACAAAAGTGTTTTCAAAATCTTATCTCAAAATAGATAATAATTTTATTTTACAAATAATAAGCATGCTAATATAATTTTATAAATTGAACATCTATTGATAATTATTAAGTTGATCTATTAATTTAATAGGTCTCGCTTGTTATTTAACAGATTTTAGATTTTAAATTTAATATAGTTGAATTTAATTGTTTAATATAATTTTAACTATATATTACAACTCTAAACAGGTTCTTTCTATTATAAATTGGTAGCTTTTATAAGGTTTTTTGTATGGTTTTGAAGTTATGAAAATTTATAAGATTAAATAAATTGTTTTTATTAAATAATTAAATAAAATTAAAAAAATTGATAAATAAATTTTATAAACATTTAAATTTCAATATTTATTGGAGAAGATTCCTTAAAATTTTAAACTAATCTGTTTATAATAATATAACTTAAAATATTTATTATTAAAGATAATTAATTTGATAGATAGGATAATATATTTTTATACAATATTTCTTAAAAAATTAATATTTTGAGCTAAAATAGCAAAAGCACAAACATTATTTCCTTTTGTATGCTTTATTTTATAAGAGTCATATTTGCAATTAGTCACTAAAACAATGATGAGAACGTTATCATTTTTTATAGTTTGCCACACATTTTTTTAAGAGTAATTTAGTATTAAATTCTAATTCAGAGTAATATTAAATTGACTATTAATTTGTTATTAAAAAGTGTGTAAATATTTTTAGGAAGTAAGTTGAATAATAATTTTTACCTTTATTAATGTTTCAAAATCTATTTTTTTTTACTTAAATGCTTCTTCTATATATATAATAGTTTCTTTAATAGCTTCTTATTCACTTGTTAGTTCTAAAATCCTGTTTTAATATAAAAATATATTCAGTTAAATTTCTAATTTATATTCTCAATATTTACTAAGTTTGTAAAGCATTTTATTCTTTGATGAACTGTTATACATTATCCTTATTTATACTAGCAGAATCATTTTAAGAGATGAATTCTTAAAGAATAGAAATCTGCTATTGAATTAAGCTTGATTTCATCTTAATATCTTCCTCCAATTAATTGCAGGATGCTTCATTTTCATCAAGCTTTTATTTAATGCTATAGAGTTGATCTGATGATTTTTTCTCTTCATTGAACTCTTCAACTATTCCCTTTAATGTAATTTCTAATTCTTATTTTAACCTGGCTGCTACTTGCTATTCATATTAAGGCTACTAGCCTACTCCCATATAAATAGGCTAATTACCTCCGATAAAATTATTGTTGTTGTTATTGTTATTATTATTGTTGTTGTTATTATTATTTTATAATGGATTATTAGGTGGTTGCTAATAGTTTCCATACATGTTGTTGTACTAATTTTACTAATAACCTCCTTAATTTACATAAGGGTTTTACTAAAATGAGCTAGGAGGACGCTATTGATTTTAGTAATTATATTAGTTATAAGGACTATTGGGATTGCTTTATACTTAACCCATCCCATTTTAGAATTATTGTTTTTTCTCATAAAAAGGGAATGCCTCAGATAGTTCTTTTTGCATTTATTATAGAAGTCTTATCTAATAATTATTAAATAATAATGACATAAGCAAAAAATAAGCGAATTAAAGCATTAGATAAAGATAAAATTATTTTTGATTCAAATTATTTGCAAATGAGTTGTATTTGCCAAAAATAAATATGATTTTTTATTTATTTTAAATACGATTGTGTGCTTTTAAAATAGAAAGGAAGAAATTTAGTTTTGATTAAATTTCTCAAAATGAATAAAAAAATGATTCTCTGAAACAAACAAATATTTACAATGTTTTGATGCTAATTCCAAGTTTGAGTCTCAGACAAATAGAGAGTAATGAAACCATCATTAGTGTAGTTTTGAAGATATTTTGTATTAACGCAGAATTTGTCAGCTTTAAATAATTAAATGAGCATTAATTAAAAATAATGCTTTTTTGTAGTAATACATAAATGTGAATTAGAATTTATTTAAATAATTACGATTAATGTTCTTAATTCTGATCACAGGAGGACAGGTAGGGTATTATAAGGGGAATACTATATGGGTAAGAACGTGATAAGTATTATTATTCAGCTTAATGCCAACTTTTATGATAATTTATTTAATTAATATTGCTTTTTTCTAACTTTAATTGCTATTTACCATTTCCTATAAGCTCGATAACATTTTAAGTAGTATTTCCTACCTCTTTTGATATTAATTAAAATAATTTTATTCAAAAACTCCTTATAATAATATCTAAATTTACTCATAGTCTAAATAGCAGGGTTTAATTCAGTGTATGAGCTAAATACTTAAAAGCAAGCGTTATTTAGAGCTCCTCTAGAAAATTTTTATTATGATAAAAAAGTATTTGTATAAAGATTCGAAGCAAATATATTGATTACACTTAACTATAATTGCATTATCTCAACAATTACGAAAGCATTTGGTTTCTTTGTAAGGGATTGGCTGCTACTGCATTATTCTAAGGGCTAAACATATTATGAATGCTATTTATTTTAAAAAATCTATCTGTAGTTGACTTTTGTTTACACTATACTTTTAATTAGAATTTTTAGAAAGAGAAAGAAGTAAAAATTTCACAATTTTTATTATCAAAATTATGAATTGAAAAAATTAAGGATATAGATAGGATCAAATATACAAAAATAAATGAAATAAATAATGAAATATATGTACAATTATTGATATAATATTTATTGGGTTCAAGTTTTTATTAAAAATAGATAAAAACTTGCTTTTCTACTACAAATCAAAACACTTCAATAGTACACGCCTTTATTTAAACGCCTGTTTCTTTTGTGTTGACTCACATATATTTTCACTGATTAGTTACTAATTTTTTTTTGCTAGGAATTTAATCGCACAAATTCAAAATTTATCTTATCATCTATTTTGAATAAAAAATCAATAAAGAAATCTTTTTTTATTGAATGAAGTTCTTTTTAAATTTAATTTTAGTAGAATTAATTGCCTAATTTATTTAGTTTACATCTATTTATAGAACTTTTTATCTAATTTCAAAAATTTTTCTATTGATAAAAATTATTTTTAAAAATGTTTTAAAAATTCTTGTTAATTTTTAATAACAATAAAAAAAACATAATAATTTTTGATTTTTCAATTCTATTTAATTAAATTCACATTTATTTTTAATTGATAATATTATCATCCTCTAGTTAACTAAATTAATCCTGGAATTCTTAAATATTTAAAGGTTCAATTTTTAAGTATAAAGTTTAAAATTTATTATTATAATTTTTTTATAAAAAACAACTCTCAAATCAAGTTTTAAATCTGTCATAAGATTATAAAAAATATTTTTCTAAAAATGAATTAAACATCTTAATAAGCAGCGAAATAGTGTTTATGAGTTAATCATGAAATATTTTTTCTCTTTGATTAATAACTTGAAAAATAATCACATAATTAGTTCTTTATTTAAAAGGCTTCATCAAAAACTTAGTCCCATTTATTACTGACCTTTTAAAAAAGATAATTTTCGATTTCTTTTTCGAATCTTTGGTATTAAGATTACTAATTACACCATATTTTTTTCCTTTTTTGGCTAGAAAAATTCACGAATAAATCTATTTAAATTATATTTGTTCTTTATAAAAACTATATAAATTTTTATATTAAAAAAAAGGGTAAATTGCTAATTCTAAAACATTTTTTTGTATTTACGTCGATATTCTTTAAAAGCAAGCAAGAAACTGCAGTATTATAGAATTTTTCAGCTTTTTTGGCTTGAAAATATAAATTTTTGTTTGATTACTTATTTTTTGTTAGTTTCTTAAGAGTTTACTTTTTAATTTTGAATTGTAATATAGTTAGCTTCAATAACGATCTTTGTTGTAACTAAATTAGATTTTAAAGTAGATTAAAAGACAAAACAAATATTTTGCTAAATTTTGATAAGATATATTTTATATAGAGAAAATATTGTTTTTATGTTTATTTTAGTATTTTTTTAAAATTGTTAAAAAATAAGCCATTAGTTTAATCTTTAAAAGTAAAAAAAAATCCCTAATCACTACTTACACAAGCAAAAAAATGATTCAAATTCTTCAAAAGATAAAATATCTTAAATAAGCACACCGCCTATAGGTGCATAAGTAAATACTTAACTATAATTTAGAATAGAAAATCATATTATTATATTTTTTTGTTTACAAAATCAATTTTTAACAATGAAACATAATTTTTAAAACTAAAAAATAAAATTATGTTTTTATTATTTACAAGTTAACACTTTGTTATATGAGCAAATTTTTCATAGACATTTATCAAATATTTTGTATGGAGTAATGTTTTAAATTATTTGCTATCTGCTTTGAAGCCATGCAGGCCAAATGTTTTTTACAGGTTCAAATATTTTTATTTAAGTTAATAGATAGAGCATAGACTTTTTTCCAAATCACAAAGGAAAGCTAATTGATTTGATGTTTTGATTAGAACTATAACAAATAAAATAATTAAGATATGTAAGTACAGCTAATATATGAATATTTTTTTTCTAGTAAACAGTAATAATATTATCAAGTGTTGCAACAAAAAAAAACTTGGAAGTCTTAGTTTATTTAATTACACCATCAATTCAAGGAATTTTTTTTTTTATCATATAACTAAAATTTATTCATATTATTGGTATATTAGTTCAAACAGCAGGAATAAATGATAATATTTACATGTCACCAAATATAAAATATTTACTGAATTTTTTTGTGGATAAAATCAGGAATTTTGTTTTTATTGCCTCATTCATTGAAATTATAAATTTAGACAAAATTTTTGAATTATAGGAAGTCGTATTTTATCGTAGTAAATAAGTGATTGCGATTGATTATATTAAAAAAATTTTTTTACTTTAGACCTACCAGCTCTAAAAATTTGATAATATTAAAAATTTTTTAATTTTGTGGACAAAATTTGATTACAGTTTTTGGGTTTTCCTCGAAACAATCTGTTAGTAAACAGAATTTGTGATAGTAACAGCTTTCTGAATTTCGAGGATTAAACGAATTGAATGACAATAACTGTAATTGAATTCTTGATTATTATTATAATACATTTATGATAATTGCGTGAAGTGTTATTAATTATATATTGTACATTTTTTTCTTCTAGTAATTAAACATATTCTTTATTCAATTTTGAATAATTAAATATTAAATAATTTATCATTTTAGTTGTCAAATATATTTTATGATGTAAGTTGTATGCTTTTTACAATTAAAGCTGTGAAGATGTATTTTTTTTTTAACAAATGGAGTTGGTTTGTAGAAAAAAGTGCATTGCCTGTCCGTTAATAAATTACAATTTTATAGGTAAAAAAATACTTTGTTTGAGATATTTAATATTTAACTAAACAAAAAAAGTATTTATCAAATAAATATTAATATTACAGTTGGGTAAAAAGCAAATGAGAAAAAAATTGAATTGCTGTTAAAATAGTAATAATAATAATATGATAATGATGATGATGATTTTTTTTATAGATGGAGATGTTTAATAATATTTGATTTAGATATAGTTTGTCAGTGTTAATAGAATCAATAAATAAATCTTGAATATTTGGGGATTAATTATTTTCTTTGAAACATTGATCAGCTGATTGTCAGTTAAAATCTTACTGATTTAAGATTAATGAGTGATTAATAGAGTGTAACAAAAGTATTTGATATTGGATTTTGATCATAACAAAAAAGCATAAAGTATGTTCAATCTCATATTTTTTATAAAGAGTTGAAAACTACCACTAATTGATTTTCTTTTTAAAGTATCCCTACTGGTTTCAAAGCATAATAACCACATAATATAGATTAATAATTAAAAGAAATTTAATTTGTCATTGTATCCAGTTGAAAAAAAATAAAAATAGAATGAAAAGTTAATTATCAATGAAAAATTTGAAAATCGGAATACAAAAAAATTACATGTAAATTATTAAATCTCTCTGTATGTATGCTGAATAGAGATGAAAAAATTAGAAAAAACTAGTTTGATTATTTGTTTTGTTTACTCTTTTATACAAAAAGGCAATTATTTATTGGAATTAAGTAAGGAATATTTGAAAAGTATTACAAAAAGGTAATCAATCTATTGGAAATCTTACACCAGCTAATTATTTCCACTAGCTTTTTAATTTATTTTACTTCGAAAATATTTAAAAATTGACTCACTTAATTACTCTAAAGCATTAAAAAAATCCAAAATTAATTTATGAAATCGATTAAAAAACAAGAGGATTAAACTAAAAGAATATACATACAATTTAAGATTAACAAGTCTTCAAACTTTTGATCTTGTTTGTTTTTTTATTTGCTTTTCTTGAATGATAAATTATTTTTTTTGTTTACTCATATGAGAATTTCAAATATCATCGATTAGTTTAGTTTACTATCATCTTTATTTCTGTTTTTCTTAATTTTAATAAATTCAGATAATATTCAGATAGAATGAATTCCTAATTATGTGTTTTTGTGCACATTAAATTACATTGTTAAGCAATAGAAATTAAAGTTAGCATTTTTATATTTTGACAATAAGTCTTCTTAACTTACTTCGCTTAGTCTTTTGCTAAAAAGTAAACTAAAATAAAAAAGATTTATGATTACTGAATGATCAATTAAATTTTTGTGAAATAAAAATATTATTCAGCTCAAAAGGTTGTAAAATGAAGAGAACAAGTAAGGGTGATTATAGAAGAAAAATGAGACACTATTGTTAATTATAATAATATAAAAGACAACAAATTTGCATGACGTTCGTAGCTAATTCAGAAGTAAGCAACTTTAAGAAAAAATAATTAAAAATTGATCAGATCGTATTATAATTAATTAATTTTGATTATACTTCACAGATCTTTTTTTAATTTAATTATCCATTTATCTATCATTCAATTCTTTCATTCTTTCTTTCTTTGGTTTTATTTACATTTCATTCTTATTACTCTATTTTGGAATTAATTTTATTATTTTACAATTTATTATTGGTTGGATTAATTCATTAAACACGCATCATCAACAAACGAATCTACTAAACCATTTTTTCAGTTTTTAGATTTCTGTTATTTTAGAATTTTTTTGTTTGATTGATATATTTGCTAATTTTTTTATTTGATAGAGCAGATCAGCCATATTATGTTGATTTCATGATTGGGAACTATTTTTGGTCTCTTTCTTTTGATTGATCTTTGGATTAATTAATTGATGGATTATTCGATTAAGATAAATTTTTGATTTGATTGACTTTTGATATAATTTTTGATTTATATTAAAGAGAATGTTAACGACTGTATACTGATTTATGTAAAGTATAAATTTCTTGAACTATTTAGCTGATTTTCATATTCGATTACATTGCTTTTGTAAATTTAAGACAGCGGCGAACTGGCTCAGTTTTAAATAATTTAGGAAAATAAAATACAGCGCAAAATACATGCTGGCCAGAAAGAAAAGACAGTAGTAAATTGATTACATTTTATTTGCTAAACGAAATTTAAATTTAAATAATGATCAGCCAGCTAGCCAGCTTTATACAATTTGTAAATTCATAATTAGATATTCTTTAACTGATGCAGAGTCAGCGAAAAATTTATATTGTTAATTTTCTTAGCTTATTTAATATAACCAGAAATTAATTCGTGATTATTGTGGTTTTTTGTGAGCTTGTTTCTTTTGAAAGATATAATTTACTTTTCTCTCATCCAATATTAATAGAAGGGGCTCTCTATTTAATTTTACTTACTCTAGATAAGAACTTAAAAATTAAAGAAGTTTATCAGCTCCTCAAAAAAAATAATTGCAGTCTTTTTATTTCCTTCCCTTAGATTTGTTTTAATGGATATTATTTTATCTCTGCGGATTTGGTTGGCTGCAAAAAAAGTTAATAAATACTTCACTTCATCATAAAATTAAATGAAAAAAGTTAAATAAGTAGGGGATGCATTAATTTGATATGGATAAAATAAAAAAATAATGGATTAGCCATTTTTAAGCATCATAAATTATAATAATGTAATGGCTGTTCAATATAGATTTTTTAAAAATCACTTTTTGTGTAAAAACAGAATTTTGATTTGTTTCTTTATTTGCAGAGATATTCTAAAGAAAAACTGTCAGGTTTACACTTTCTTTTGAATTCTTCTCAACTTTACTTTTCTTTTTAAATTTTGATTAATCTTCAATAAATAAATATAAAATTTTGAATTAAATTTGGACCTATTTTTTTTGTATGGTATTTCTGGATTTCCTTTTATTATTTCTATTTTCCCAACATAAGTATTTTAAGAATTTTTGTAGTTTTTTAGTATTTGAGAGCAAATTTTGAAGAAGAAGATTATAAAAGTATCTTAAAAGGAGTAAAATAAAATCAAAAATTGCTCTTGCGTCTATCCAAACGAGCAAGTATAATGCAGAGTATTTTTTATCTAAAAAGAATTTTTTAAATTATGATTAAAAAAATGTATTTTGTTAACAAAATTTTCTGATATCACAAATTTGTGTTGTTAAATAAAAAGACAGGTAACTAACACCTTTTCAAACCTAAATCAAAATAACTTCAGGGTATAAATAATATTTGGTCATATATTAATAAAAATAAATAAAAGGGTTTATTATTTGATCAACTTTTGATAAAATAGATCCTGAATTCAGATTGAACCATTGGTTTCTACACCTTATTTATTATATAGATTTTAATTTTGTAGTTGGTAATAAAAAAAAAATAAAAAGCAAGACGTTCCATTAGTATTCATTGAGCTTAGAGTATTTTTTTGTAATTTGAGTTATGAAAATTGATTATTTTTCAAAAACTAAAATAAAGAGTAAATTAGTGTTATTAATTTCTTCAAATTACAAAAATCTTATGCAGAGGAGGTAAGAATGATGTTATAGTGCAAGTTTTATTAATACACTAATAATTTAAATAAATTGGATTTTTTTTGTATATTTGCTTTAATTCAAATTCCAATAAATCTAAAATTTTCTTTGCTCCTCTCTCTCAGTTAAGCTTAGCGTAGTTGCATGATTTAAGATGAAAAAAATTAATGAAAGACAAAAGAGAATCCACCAGCTATCTATCTATCTTATGTATGATGAAGAAATTATGTAACAAAATTAGACTAGTAAATAATATATATTTTTTTGTGGTTGTTTATCTAAAGGTAATTGAATTATGTATGTATGAAAAAATAATAGTAATGAGAAAAATAAAATAAAGAGTAATAATTATGCTTTTGTTTAAATATTTTTCTATTGAGAGATTACTTTTAATTTTTCTTTAATAAAATTTTAATATTTATGAGACGGCCAGCAGAGAGGGGTAGTAAATATGTATAATTGTAAGAAGAGGAATAAAAAATGTGATATTTAATGCATTTTTAGATTACAAGTAAAATAAAAATACGCTGGCTCTATTTTTGATTCGGCTTATAAAAATATCAAATTTTAAGAAAAAAAAAAAATTTGTGACAAAAATTCACTTACTTTACATACACAATCAGTGAGTATTAGCTAAACAAAAAATAGAAGAAATTTAAGGTAAAAAAGTCAAAATTTAACAAATAATAGTAAATGACAGTAAATAAACAAGGTTTTATAATTCTTCGTTTTTTTCAAAGCAAAGTACAAAATATTTGTATTTTTTTAATAAATTGTAACTGTCAAACCAATTTATCTAAGTTGAATCTTTCTTTTTGTGAGTGTTTTATTCTTCTTTCAATTTATTTTTCTATTTCAATTAAATTAATAAATAAATAAATCAATGTAGATACATGCATGCATCAAAAGCTAGCTAGCTATTAAAGCAGTAATTTGTTGCGTTACTTTGCAATTTTATAGATACTTGCTTCAGTTCTTGAAAAATTTAATAAAGTATTGCAATCTAATTTTACTAAAACTTCCTTTTTTGAGATTGCTTAGTCAAGTCAGTGATAGGAGTAATGGAAAAGGAGAGTACGAAGAATTAATAGCAATTTAAGTACTAAGCTAGATAGAAAAAAATAATTATTGAATTTTAGCTCTTATGTATTTCTTTGATATCGCTTTATATAGTCTCCCCAACCACATAAATTACTATAATCTTTTATCATTTAATGGCCTTAGAAATTACATTATAATCAAAAAAATCATAGTGCACTGAATAATCCACAAATTAAGATATTTAAAATCTAAATGAAAGGGTATCTTACATCTTGAAAGAAAGCAAGCATAAATAACTAAATTAATTTAAATATTTACAAGCAAAATCCAAAAAATTATATTATTTCCATTTACATAATCAAGAAATAGTCTAGTCCTTTAATTAACTCATCAAATTTATAATTTAGCGAAGTGAGGATGCTCACAATCACTCTATATTACATTTAAAAAGGAGCCGAATTAGTTTACTCATCTGTGTAAATTAAGAAGCTAACAAAATGTTTATTTGACAGAAGTTAACAGAGCATTAATCAAAGTCTAAACCGTAAAAGAGGCTAGCATGAAAATTAATTTAGGCTATTTTATTCATGACTGAAAATATATTTAGCTTGATTGTGGATTATAATTAAAGATTAAACTTCACGCAAAAAAGTACTAATCTGCTAATTTTTGATAATAAATTAAGGTCAATTTTTATTATTACAATCTCTATAATGAATTAATAAATATAATCAAAATACAAGCAATCAATTATCCACACTTTAAATCTACAATATCAGCCATACAAAGAGTAGATTTTAATTAACTAAAAAATATTCAACCTGAATTTATTTACAGAATAACCTCAATTTTTCACAAAGCTACTTTTTGCTATATTAAAATTTCATTATCATGATTGTTTTAATTTTACTTTAAATGTAATGATATTCATTTTTCTATTATTTAATTTTCTGTATTAGCATTTTCAAGTGAAATATTTATCTAATTTTCGAAATTATTTAAAATCTTATAGACTTTTAAATCTCAATTTACATCCTTTGTTTTAATAGTATCAAACTTCAAAGTATTTATTATTTTTATTTTTTTAAAAATAATACATTTGATATTATCTAATTCCATTAAATTAGTTAGGTCATCAAATTACACTTTTTAATTGGTTTTGAGTTAACTGATAACGCTCTACATTATCTTGAATTTATATTTGTTTATTATTTCTTTTAATTGATTTCACTTTGCTGCAAGATTAATTACATTTGAATGAATAACTTTTATTTGTAGATAAAACTTAATTTATTAATGTAAAAGGTCATTGCATTTAAAGAGACATCTTTTTAAATTGAATCTCCTGTTGCGCTTAATATGCTGAAAACAAATTTTTACTTTAATAAAACTACAAAAGCATATAAAAATTTAAATGAAGACATTTAAATAGAGAAACTATAATTTAAATTGACCAGTTTTGGATTCTATCAGTACGTTCATTATTTGCCATTAATATAACGATTTGATTACATGAATATTATTTGACAATTAATTAATTTACACCAGAATTTTGTTTGCTGTTCATGTAGCTTAAATAATTAGATAGTTCAAGCTTTTATTTGATAGAGTATACTTACTTTCTGATCTTTGTTTAAAAATTAATTAAAATTACTAAGTTCAAATAAACCTAACTAAAGCTTTATGTGATAATCTTCTCAAATTTAATAATTTAGATAGATACATATACATATATATATTGAATACGAAATATTAGCAAGCTTATTTGTGATAATATGCTTTTTTTTAAAATCAACTCGCTGTGTTTTATTTTCTTGTAATTTCTATAAAAAAATTAGTAAGACTTTTAATTCATAACTAAATTCTAATCTCAATTAGCATTCCAATAAACTATTTATAGAAAAGAATCAATTCTATGAAGTATGTAACCCACTCTAAGCAGAATACTAAAAATAAATTTGTATTTTTAATACTAATCATAAATAATATAGTTTGATTGGGATTGATTACACTCCTAAGCATCAATATTTAAACCAAAAAGTGAGACAATAATAAAAAAGTCATGTTTAATGTATATGCATTGAATATTGAGGGTTTTGATAAGATAACTAAAATTCAAACGAAATTTTAGCTGGACAAGCATGATTACAAAAATTTAAATTATTCTTACCTACTGGTTAATAGAAATTTATTTATTTCTTTATTAATATATTTATTTTTTGATCCACTGGAAAAAGCAAATTATGTAGTAAACCATATGGAAATTACAAGCAAATAAATAAAGAATGCTTTAAAAAGAATTTATTTAATTAAAAGGCAAAATAAATAATCAAATACATACTGATCCTCATAATCGATTACCACAAACATAAATTCAGGGAAATAAATAATCAGTGTCCTAAATTTTTCTCATAGAATATTATAAAATAGTAGCGCATCCAATCAGTGAAAAAAAAGAGTAAAATTTAATGAATATAGAAAGTACTTTGCGCCTTCAAAAACACTAAATATTTGTTACAAATTCAAGGTCTTTTTAAAAATTGAATATCTTACTTTCAAAAATTTCACACATATTCAGTGAAAAAAATTCATCCCCACTGGCTATTTTGAATTGTTTATTTGTTCTATCTTTTTTATTATTTCTTTTATTGAAGCTTACAACAATAGAACCAATCCCTTTTTAAGAAATTTTCTGCACTTGCTTACAATCGAGCAACTAAGGGATACTCTTTTTCTTCAAGTATTTTCATTTGCAGACAGATAGACAGATCTCTCTTCTCTTTTGATAAGAATTATTAGAATTTTTAAAAATTGTTGTAAACAGCTATATTTTTAGAATTGGCTTAATTGATTAAGCTGTCCCCTTTTTAAAATTGAACTAATAGAAGGAAAAATTGATGTCGCTGTTAGTGCTGTTTGTTAGACTGGCTCTATTTTCGATATTTACGTAAATGTTTTGCTAGGCAATTAAGTAACCAATATTCTTTTATATATTCTGTTTTATTCATATAATCATCATATATATACATATATACATCTTCAAGGATTATATTTAATTATATTACCACTCTTTCCCCCTTTTAATTCCCTTCTCATTCTAACAATAATTATTTATTTGATACTTAGCTCATTCATTATTCTTTTTTCGCTTTTTCATTCATATTTTAAATTAATTTCATCCTTTTTCTGAATCACATTTTCTGTATTTCAATTTTTTGTTTTATCTGACAAATAGCCTAACCGATAACATTTTGAGTCGGTCAAGCACAGATAAATGAATTTATCTAAATGCATTAAATTTTAATATTAAAGAAAAGTAATTTTATGAAATGAAAAAGCATCCAGCTTTTATAATTATTAATTTTTTACCACTATCATAGTAGTTTTTTAAGGCTGCATATCATATTATGATTACCTTCCATTGGCTTCTGCAAAGCTCCATAATTTACAAAAATATTAAATTTAGTTTGAATCAACCTACTAAATCCATATTTTAGGTCATTAAAAACCATCTATTTGCATATGCAGTATTTAATTTTTAGTTTTGAGCTGTATATAATTTATATTACAATGCTTAACTACTCATTATGACTTTATGCTAGTGCATAAAAAAATAAATTTTATAGTCTATACGATAGAGGTATTTAAGTAAATAGAAGTATCTAAACGAATACAATTTTTGATGAATAAAGGAAATCAAAGCAAGCCAATTAATATTATTTGAATAAAAATCTGAAAAATTAAAATTAAAATTAAATAAATGAATGAATGAACTACTTTAATTTTTCCTAAAATGTACAAAAATATCTAAAATGTATATCTTTACATCATTATTAATGGCATATTCTTATTATATTTTTTATCAAAGACTATGATTAGCAATTTATAAAAAAAAATTTCTTTATTATTTCCATTAAAATTATTTGTAATGGTATGTTGCTTGCCTAGCGTGTGTATAATTAAGCCTTTATAATTTTTTAACCAGATTGTTTGCTTGTTTGCTTGATTGATTGATTGATTGCTTGCTTGCTTTTTATCTGTTTATATGATGAATGACTTGCTTGTTTATTTATTCAAATGATTAGTTTGTTTGTAGGGGTAGGTTAAATTTAAATAAAGGGTTTGCCAATTATCAATAAAATTGAAAAATAATTAACATTAATTTTTCTTAAGTCTTAATTTTACATTTTTTTGTTTTTCCCCTCCTCTAGTAATCCCTATTATTTAATTTAGGAAATAATTCGAATGGATTTAAAAGATTGAAGGAAGTAAAATCACACTGACTCCTGCAACATAAATTGAACCTGAATACTTGATAAAGAATTATTACAAATAAAATAAATAAAAAAACAAAAAAAGATCAAAATCTAAAAAATATTAGAAGAAGAATCCATCTTCAATCACAACGAAAATCAAAAAATTAATTATTATTATTAAATCCAAATTAATTTAACAAATAATATAAGAAATTAACATCTCTAACTACAATCAATTAATTAAATAAACTAACAAACTCAGTCCTTTTTCAAATCCTGTGCAGCGTATCCGCCTGTGATTGATTATATTTTCGTATAAGCGAGCACCTCCCCTTCTCCATTAAATCTTAATCTAAAGATCTAAATAACATTTATATTTGCAAGAACTTCAAATTTGCAATTAATTGTTTAATTAATTAATCAATCATCCAGTTAGTCAGTCAGCCAAACTATAAACTGAATTAATTACCATCTATATTATTTTGATAATTTTACAGTGAAAGCAAGATATTGATCTTACATTAATACGAAAAATTAAAAGATTAAATACACAAATCAACAGCTACGACCAAAATCTATAATTAATTATAAAAAAAATCAATCAAAAGATTAAAAAAAGATTATCATCATATTTATTCAAATCCTCTCAAAAAAGCAAATGATATCCAGCCTTGAATTCACCAATTCACTATTTTAAAATACAGTTAGTAATGTCTTTACTCCTAACATACAAATCTCAAACTCCATAAATAATAATAAAAATTTCTTCAAACAAAACGCTAAATTTAATGCAGCTGCTGAATAATCCTAACTTAGCCAATAAAATAACCAACTGCTCAATTAATAGTAAAAATAAGCTAAAATCTCTTATCGCCTCCTTTCAAAATCTAACTCTGAATCAGAAATCTATGAGAAATCCTCTTAAAACTATCTCTCTCACTTCAGCTCAATGATTTAAATTGGATAGAATAATTAACAACAACCTAGCTCTTAATAATAATATTCCATTTCATTTGCTAAACAAAAATTAATTAAAGAAAGCGATTTTTCACTTACTTCTCAAGCCTCAACTAACTTAGCTTAAAATCTTAGCAAAAAGCTCTCCAAGCTTGCAAAGAAGCAAAACAGTCTCTCTAATAGTGGCTGCTCAACTCAAATTTCTTCCTGCTAGAGCTTCAACAATATCCCATCCTGTAAAGTTATGCGTCCCTTCCCAGAACATGTAAATTTTTAATTCTTTTTGTTATTTTGTTTGTATTTGCCCTATCAAAATAAAAAAATAATTGAGGAAAAAACATTCAAGCCAAGTAAAATGAAAAAAGGAGTTAAACTTGTGCGAAATTAATTTAATGCTAAATATGCGAGAAATACATATATTTCAGTTATGAGTTATTGAAATAATTTATTCAATAAGTTATTAGCAATTTCTTAAAGCAAAGATGAGTAAGCCAATTTTAAAAAAAAGTAATTAAAATAGAAAAAGAAGTAAATAGTTAGAATGTTTGGAAAAAATATAAATTAATTAGATTGATAAACAGGTATCTTACAAATCCTTAATGTTTTAATCTAATCTTTAATTACCATTTCTTTTATACAATCTAAGTAATCTTTTGTAATCGTTTACTCCAAATCAACCGCTTTTCTAACTACTTAATTTACTAAACCAATCAAAATATTTCAATTTACAACTCAATTGCTTCGAAAATCCCAAAAATAAAATGAGATACCTACTTTTCCCTCATTTTCTATTATGCAAATATAAGACTTAATTTTTAAAGTTATTCTCTTACTTTATTAAATTCTGAATTTTTCGCTTCTATGAATAAAGAAATTCTTAAGCTAATATTTGCAATTTCACCACACAAATTTTATTATCTTTGATTACACTGAATAATTCTTCTCCTAGTAATTTCATAAATTTAAACTCCCCAAAGATATCTAAAGCATCAAATAAACTAGTAAAAATAATGTTTCCTCAACTATTTTTAAGCTATTGCTAATTTTACTCAATAAACGCACTTAACAAACTTAATTCTTTAACATGTTTTAGCTACTTTTACTAAATTGTTACTTTTTTTAATAAAGGAGTTTTACCTTTGCGCAGAAAACTTAGGAAGATCTACTCTAACTCACATTGAAGATGAGGAAAGTTTCGAACTTAATCCTGTCATCTAAGTCAATTCCCTCTCTAAAAATATTTAATATGTCGAATACAACAAAAAAAAATCTGTCCTCTCTATCCATCTTCAAAACAAGAGCTCTCCTTCTTCCCTTGATTCTTTAAGGTAATTAAGCAAAGAATATTATATTTTTTGAATAACTACAACAATAAATTCTATAGAATTTATCAATTTTGATATGTTTGAATACCTTTTACATTCTAACTCTCTCTACAAAAATAAATAAATTCCAAATTATTTTTTGTAACCCACACCAAATTTAGTAAAGTCCCCAATCAATGTAGCAATTGAGAGTGTTTTATTATAACTTCCTGATATATTTTAATTAAGATTATACACTCATATAATCAATCCCAACTTTATTTATTCTTTAATTATTAAATATCGAAAAAAATCCCTAGCACGCAGAATATTTAATTAATTTACAATTATTTATTTGCAAATATCGCTGTGATAATTTTAATGATATGAAAATATTGTTTATTTCATTACTTGTTTCTATAACAAAATAATATAACCTTTTTTTCAATATAATTAGCTAAATTTCATTTGAAGAAATACCATCTTCCTCTTACCTTTACAGTTCTTCTGAACTCAATACCTCCATCAGCAACTTATAAAATGACTTGAACAATCTACCTAAAGTCGCTCTTCCTTTTAATCACTCTCTTCTTGAAAATGAAACATACAAAATTATGTCCTCAAAATCCAAGCCCTGCCTCTCTGTTGCCTATAGACTCAACGAAAAGGGTTCTTTTGAAGTTAAAGGCATCCACATGAATGAAAAATTCTTAATATATACAAAGTGGGATACTGAAAACTACCTCTTGACCACATTAAATAATTCTATTTAAGAGTAATTACTTATTTATTCTTATTCACATAAATTGGATTAATCAGTAGTTGATTGATCTAGCCTTTACAAATATTAGTTCTATTTAAGTATAAATACTAATTACTTTTTCTAAAATATTATTAGAATGTTTACTGCAAAAAATTATGAGACCTTCATGAATTACACCTTTAAATCTATGACTGGTTCTTTCAATACCAAGAGCCATTCTTCTGAACTCTATTCATTCAACGGCGAATTGAGAATGGCTGATAATGGCGTAAATACCTTTTATAATTTTTTCTTTGTATTTTGGAGATAATTTTGGCAATAATACTCCTACTTAATATTATTTCTCTGCAAATATTTACTTTTAAGCTTTAATGGTATCAAATTAATTAATATTTTCTTTAATTAAAAAGGTAAGAGAAGTCGAAATGTCAGTTCAATCTAACTATAATCCTAAGTAGGGCTTTTTGCATGTTTCCTACATTGTTGATAAAGTTATTTCTGAAAGAAAGCCTGTGGTTATTAAGAAAAAATCTAAATCTTCTTTCTCTTGCTCTACTGCTTCTTCTTCAAAGAACGATAAATCTCTCTCAGGAGGAATCAGAAGCCAAAGCAGCAGCATCTTTAAAAGAAAAGCATCTAACTCATTCACATTTGAAGAAACCACACTCGGTAACGAAGAAGAATCTCTTTCTTAACAAGAAAAAAGTTTCATCCAAAGATTCTACTCTTTGTGAAGAGAAGTCAATAAATAAATTAATAAGTAAAATGCATTTGCATGTTACTGAATTAAAAATTTAACAAACTCATCCAATATTAAATTAGCAAATAAACAAACAAACAAATCAAATATAAAGAAAATTAAAAACCAATAGCTGATTAAATATATTCTTAAATAAATATAATTGACTTTATTATTAATCACTGTTACTATCACTACTGGAGGGTATTATCACTGTTGGGTCTAGAAAAAAGCTAAAATATTTATGATAATAATTTGATTAACTCTGAATTTCATAAATATGAATAGTTTTTATCACTCACCTTTTATTTAATTTAGTTATTAAAAATGTACTACTTGCTAAAATAAAGGCAAAACATAATAATTAATCACCAATTTTATCATCCTTAGAAATAAAAATCTATCTATCTGTCTATCAACAAATATAAATAATTAAAATAATGTAAATAATAAATATTTATAATCTAATTTATAATAAAATAGTTCAAAGTGTTTGCTTTGTGCTTTCTCAGTAAAATCTATCTATACTTATTCTTCATTAACTTTATATGATTCATATCAACTGTATTTATCTTAATAAACCTTAAAATTAATATGTAAAAGAAATTCCTTCTTTCTTCATAATTTAATTAAAAATAAGACCCCACACACTGTACTTAATTAAGTACATACTCTTTTGCTTAAAAATGATCGGATATTAATTTAGCATTTATTAAAATTAAATATTTTAGAAAGGTAAATCTTCTAGTAAGTTTAACTCTAAACGATCAGCTAAATAGCTCTTTTGTAAATTAAATAAAAAAACTTAATAAATTAAAATTATAATGTTCAAGTAATATAAATTAATTCATTACCTTGAATTTCATCCAGTTAATTATAAATTTTTATTGTTAGTAATTAAATGAACTAAATTTTGTAGAAAAATAAATCTACTTGCCAAGTAGTATATTTTCATAATCAAATTAATCAAGTGCTTTTCAAGGATTCTAAAAACTATAAGTAATAGTTGAGTAGCTTGTATCAACGAATAAAACTTAGATAGACTCTTACTTTTAACCAAAAAATTTATGTTTTTAAATAATTGAGCTAAAACCTAACAGTTTTAAAAAAAACCATATTTTAATTTAAAATAAAATATTTATAATCATAAAAATAGTTCAAGACATTGAAGTTATTTTTTAATTTCTAAAATATGAATAGTTCCTTTTAGTTTGGCTTTTAAATTAAATTTATATTTGTGAAAAAAATTTTAAGATTTAAGATTTCAAAAGTTAAGTTTTAACATATTTAGTAGTTTCTATATAAATTTTATAAAGAACTGATTAATATTAATCTTTTTTAAGTTTTTTAGATATACTTTATGTTGATCAATGTTAATATTTGATATTTTTTAAATTGTATGGCTTAATCATTCTAATAATGTAAACACTTCTTTGAAATAAATTACACTTTTTTATGAAATTATATTGTGAGTAAATATATGTATCATTAAAATGTTTAATAAAACGAATATTTATTTGCTCTACAAGTATAAATAAATGACTAAAATATACTTTAAATTTAATCAAAATTTTGTCAGTAAATTAAAAAAACAAGTTATTAACAATAAATATTTTAATTAAAGTAAGTTATAAAA
Source organism: Tetrahymena malaccensis 436 (assembly GCA_000231845.2). Taxonomy (NCBI): domain Eukaryota; phylum Ciliophora; class Oligohymenophorea; order Hymenostomatida; family Tetrahymenidae; genus Tetrahymena; species Tetrahymena malaccensis. Next base: position 125,411 of record JH720037.1, on the reverse strand, counting down.
TTATTAAGCTGAAAATTAAAAATTATAAATATATTTCTTAAAATTATTCAATTATCGTTTAATTTAAAATTTCATAAGTTTTGTAAATCATTTTGAAATAAAAATTATAATTTTTATATATGAAGACTAGATAGTAGAATATAATAATTAATCTGTGTGTTAGTTTTACAAGAAAGTTTCATTGATCTTTTTTTTTTAAATTATAATTAATTAATAAATAAAGTAAATAAATATTAAAAGTTAAAATTTTAATCTAAATATTAATTGTTGAATAAAATATCAAAAGACTAAGACATTAAACTTGATTATCTTTATATGAATTAAAAAGAATTAAATTTTTTATTTAACTTTTGTATCAACATTTGTTGTCCATAAATAGAGAGAAAAAAATAATTAAAACTTAATTATATTTTAATAATAAGTAAAAATTCTTTTAAAAATGTATTGATCAAATTTAAAAAATTTCACATTAAAATTTTAATTTTAAAAAATCTTGATGTGAATAAAATTATTTGAATTGTTGATAATAACAATGTATTTTTTTTTATATGTTTATTTAAATTTAATAACAAAATCATAATTTCGTTTAAAATAATCAGCTCAAAATATTTAACAAAGTGAAAATGCTTTAAAGAAATGTACTTTATAATATTTGATAAAGAAAACAAATAATTTATAATTGTTGTTGATTTTAATATTAAGAATATCAAATTAGAAATTATTTGAAAACAATAAAAAATAAAATAATTTTTTTTAAGAGCGTAAACAAAAAAAATATATATCATTTTTAATATTTTAATTGATGATAGTCTTTAAATTTTAAGAATTTTATTTTTGATAAAATAAATTAGGATCCAATAAGGCTAAATTAAATTAATAATTTTAATTATAAATGAACAATATCTTTTTTTAACATAGTCAGTTAGGAATGAAATCTTAGAAAAACAAAATTTAAAATATGATCAAAAATATTAAAGATGTTTTATTTTTCGAATTAATTTAATATGATAAAATTAAAATTATATCTAATATGTAATATTTCCTCAAAAATATTCTAAATATTAATTGAAAAAAAGAGATTTTGAAATAAAGATTTTTTGATATTTTTATATTTTTTTTACTAATTTTTTAAGATAAGTAAATTCTTAAATTTCTTGATATTTAAATTAGAAAAGCTTTGACTATTTTAGACTAACATTATAATTTAAATGAAAGTAATCAATTTCTTTTATTCAATTTATTCTGATTATTTCTAATTATACAATTAAGTGGTTATTACAATTAAAAGCAATAAATTAGATTATTAATTAATAAATCTCGATTAGAATATATTAGAATTTGATAAGGTTACTAAATTAAAATTTTTTATGTTCACAAGTTTATTTTTATACATTTCAATGGTCAGAAAAATAATAAATTATACTTTTTGGCATTAAGAGGAATTACCTCAGATTATAAAGTAAAGAGAGCCTGATTAATTAAGAGTAAGTTTGAGAAATATATATTTATCTATTTTATTAATTGGGCTGTTTCCTCTTTTAGCATTATTTTCATAGTTTTGATTTTGTTTTTTTGTTTTTGTTTTTGTTGCAAAAATATAATCATTGAATTAAAATTTTGTTTATTTTTTAAATCAACACATCACTGGATTAACTTTACAGAAATTTAAGTTATTTACAAAGCAGTTTACTAAATTTTAAATTTTATTATAAATTATAACAAATATAAATTTAATATAATGAATAAATGATGTTCATAAAAATACAGATGGATTTTGTGTTTTCTTTATTTATTATTATTTGCGCTTTATGCTTCTAATAGATTAATATTAGAAATACAGAGATATATATATATTTACTAAATCTTCTTTTTAAAAAGATAAAGTTACTAAGATATTTATAAATATAAAAAGCTTAGATAGTTCATAATATTTTTTATTATTAAAATAATAAAGCTAAAATATTTCTTATTTTAGCAAAAGCAAGAATAATTCAAATAATAAACCAACAAAAATTGCTATACAATTATATTTTACTCTATAGAGATTTATAAGTTTTTTATATAAAAGATTATTATGGAAGCCGCTATTTTTAGAATAATTATAGGTGGGTTTTGTGTTTTAAATTACAAAAATTATAGATATATAAAATAGGTATAAAATTATATTGTATGGTATTTTATAAAAGTATTAATTATTGAAGCCTTCTAAATAATATTCTTATATTTGATTATAGAAGTATGCATACGCTTACTCAATTTCCCTTTTAAAAAGATCAAGATATTTCTCAAAAATATAAAAAGCCAAAATGGTCAATAATATTTTTAATATATTAAAATAAAAAGCTAAAATATTTCTTATTTAAAAAGGATCAAGAATAATTGAATTAGTTCGATCACCAACCAAAATTGCTGTGAGATTTGCATTTATATTTTACTCTGTATAGATATATAAATTCTTTACATAAAAATACAGTGGAAAAAGCTTTTTCAGAAATTTCAGAAAAATTAAACAAGGTTTTTGTGTTTAGCAGTTACAAAATCTTTTTATACAAAATAGTGATAATTGTAATTTATAAAAATATCTTCTAAATTATTATATACTTGCGTTTTATTATAGATGCTTTATTTTGTAAATATGTTTCACAACGTTTTTCTTTCTATTTTAATTATCAATAATGTATTATTTATAATCATGTCTATTGTAATAAATTATACAAAAAGTAAGGGAGTTGATATTAAGAATTTGCAAATATAAAAAAGTAAAAGAGTTGATATTTATATTTAATAACTATCAAATAGAATAAAGAATCTGATTGCTTTCTTCTGATAATTTTTATTCTTATTTAATCTAATAACTTGAATGAGTAGGGATTTCATGAAGTTACTAATTTTAAATAATTTCTGTTCAAATCTTTCTGTCATGTTTTAAATATCCTCTGAATTTGATAATCAAAATAAGCATAAAAATTTAACAAAATATACAAATTATTTTTATGATTAACAAAATGAAACATCAGTTGATGACTTTAAGTGAAGGCTTATAGTTTCTTATTGGCTTATTCATCATACTTTTTGAATTGCCCTTCTACGTAATAATAACATTTTTCAGTGTAATGTGGGAAAAAGCAGATAGGCTTTTTAAAGGTAAACCAAGAACAGGGATAATGTTTCAAATAGCTGACTGGATCAATGAAATTACTAAGAGACATATAGAAAAATATGTAGTATATAAATAAGATTACTACATAATCAATTCTATTTTGTTTTTGATAATATATATGGCAATCATATTCTTAGCTAGTGCCTGGTATACCTCAAATTATGGATTCAGTATTTACGTATTTCTATTATATCACACTTTACGCATAGGTCCTGAACTTGCTATTTATGGCACTGTGTAATCCCTTGCACATAAGGAGTGCCACTCTGGAACAGAATAATTTTAAAATTTACCTAAATTAGTTTTATGGATTTTAGGCAATATTTTTTGTTGGTTTATAGGTCCATTTTATGGACTTTTACCATATTCAATGAAAATTGGGCATTCTATGAACCATCATAAATACTCAAACTCAGAAAAAGATGTAATTTGCAATTCTGACATGGAGAGGGATTCTATAATTAATTACATCCGCTATGTTACAAGATTTTTATTTTATAGCACAAATATTTCTCTGATTCCAGTGTTTTACAATGACAAAAACTACAAATAGGTCTTTTAACTGATGATAGGAATCGTTTATTAAGTGTTTTTCTTTTTGATCTTTGCTTAGAAAATCAGCTATTTTTTTGCTTTGTCATTTATTGGATATGCTTTCCTAGAAAATGTGTTTTTTATCTCTCTATATAACTGGACATGGCATGCATTCATAGATCCAGATGAGCCAACCAACGAATATGTGAACAGTATTACAATCGTAGATGGCACTTACAATGTGATTGATAGAGATCTGCATGTAGTCCATCATGCCTACCCAGGCGTTCATTGGTCAAAATACAGATAAATCTTTGAAAACGATAGAGATATATATACAAAGAAAAAAGGAACACTTTTCAAATAAACACAAGCAAAAGAATTGTTCTTTTTGATAATCTTTAAGAGATATGATAAAATGGTAGAGAAGTTTATCTTCCCAGATAATATGAGCTATGATGAAAAAGTCACTTTCCTCCAAAAAAGGCTGAGATCAATAACATGGGGAAGAAAATAGAATGTCTTTATAAACGAAAATAAAAAATCTTCATGAAATTAATATATCTTTCTTCTTTAATAAGTTAATAGAAAGAGAGAATTTTATATTTTAAATCTAAAATATCATTTTTGATTGGAAAAATATTGTTTATTATATAGAATATTTTAATATTATGTTATTGATTTTCTAAAATATTACTTACTTGCATTTACATTATACAAGATAAAGCTTACAAAGTTTGGTTTTAGTAATAAATAATTGCTTTAATTTTTCAATAAATTTGATTTAGATTTAGAAAAGAAATTTGAATTTTAGTAACCTCAAGTGATTAATAGATTAAAGACTTAAATTAAGAAAGTAAAAAATAAACATCATCAAAATTCAATAGATAATAAGTGTTAATCTAATTTTATTTAATTTTATTTATTTATTAATTATCAATAAATCTTATTTATGAAAAAAAATATCATTTTATTACCAAATGTTTTTTTTTTTACTAAAATACTAACATTTATTGAATTAACTTCATTAACTTCTCTATCATTATTTGAACATTCAACAGCTTTGCTATAATTCAAAATTAGGTTTATCTAAAATATGCGACTATTTATTTATTAATAAAACTAAGGCCTAAATATTTTAGGAAAATAAATGTAAAGGTTTAAAACTTAATTCTTTTTGTAATATTTTAAATCTGTTTGTTTTATTTGATTTTAGTGATATTATTTACAAATTATGTACAAATTTTATTTACAAAAACAAATATTATTTTATTTATAAAAGATAGATAGATTAATTTAATGTAAATATTTAAATCATCAAATTTTTTGTTATAATATTGTAATTTTTTAAACTCATTCTCTATCATATTATTTTTGTTATTTGTTTATTATTATTCTACATAGTTATTATAAAAATTGATAGCTAAAAGTTTGTGACTATTTTTGAAAATATTTGAGTTTTATAATATTTGGATATTAGAAAAATGTAATTCAACTTTATAATTATTTGTTTATTGTTTTTTGCCTTCTTATATGTCTTCAATTATGAATGAATCAGGTGGGAAAAATAAGATTTATTTTTAGGTAAAATAGAAATATCAAATTTAAATTTGGTCATTTGTTAATATTAATCACATTTTTAATTTCTTCTGTGGTAATTGATAAATATTGGCTCAGCTAGGATTCTAGTTTTTCTTGTATTTTTTGATAATCGATTTATGGTTAAATTTGATCAAATAATTATTTAGAGCTAGCAATCACTAATTTTAGTCTAATCAAAAGTTATAATTTTTGAGTTTTTTATTAAAGGGTGTCTTGTTGCTTTTCTTTTATTTGCACTTGCTAGAAAAGAAGTTTAACTATTGGAGATTAATTATTGCTTCTCTATATTTGTTAACTATCTTGAGCGATAGTTTGTTAGTTTTAAAAGAAATACGATTGTAATTGGATGATATTCAATCTTTCTCCTTTTTTATATTTGAGTGAACCACACAAAATATTTTGCAATTACTAAGAGCAGTTCTTCGAAATGAATTTTGTGATTTCATTAGCTTTTTTCAATTAGATTGGACCATCAGTTATACTTTTCTCAGAGATAAATTTAATATCATGAAAAATGCAACACTTTTTGTAACTAATTTAGTTTGATATTAAACTCCTCAATTGAGTGCCACCATTTTATTCAAAAATAGCATAATTAGGACCTAATAGAGACTTCAATATTAAGAATCCAAAGTCCTATACTATGTCGCATTCTTCTCTAATTTGTAATTTATTGATTTTATCCTACTATTACTAATTATTTTGTTCATCCTCAGATAAGTATTGTAAATAAATTTAGTCTACATCTGTTTTACTTTAATTAACATTTAATCCAACAGAGAGTCTATATTATTCATCAATAAAAATTTGATCAAAATCTAAGAAATTTATAAGATTAGCTTTCATATTGTAATATATCTGTTAAAGACCATTCAAAATATCCTTAAAGAATATCTTTACAAGTTATTCATTTAGCAATTTTATATTTAAGAGCAAATTTTTTAAAGTTTTGTTGGCTTGAAAAGGGAAAATTAAAAGTGAACTATCTTAATTCTGAATGAAGTGTTTATAATTTAGAACATTAGCAAGCATTTATCCTTAATTCTCATTCATAGCGCTTGTATAAGTACTTATCAAATTAATTTCCTTCTATTACAAATTTTTAATTTGATAAGCTTCGTAAAGCTTGAATTCAGATTGTGATAGGATTTTTAACTTTTTAATTAATATATTTTCTGTTTGGGTAACTTAAAATATTCCCAATTAATTTGCTAAAATTTCTTCATCTGACTCTTTTTTATGGTATTAATTTAAGTCTTAAGAAATTTCTTCTCTATTTTACTCCTGCTTAGCTTAGTTTTATTAAACATTTCTATTTTGTTCAACTCTTTACAAACTTTGTTTTGTATTAGTGAATTTTATTAGGTTAACTTGGTGTTGAGAGAAATTACTTTAAGCGTTTGTCTCCTGTCCTTGGCTAGCTTTGCCGTATTTAGATAAATTCTTATTTACCTTTATAATTTTCATAAATTTTTTATCTGCAGGTGCATAATTAGGAGAAAGTTCTTCATTCCCAGAAGAACAAGTAGTTGTCGCTAAATTTAAATTTGAAATATCTTCTTGAATAGAGTAACTTATATCAATATTTTGACCTCCTTCTAATTTTACAGGAGTATTTTTTGGCACTTTTTTGATAATTTAAGTCTGAAATTAATACATATTTCTGCCCTTAAATTTAATTTCGCTTTCATAAGGAATATTAGAGTCTGTTTTGGGCTTTTTATCCCCTTCATTTCTTGCAAAATTTTCATCTGAGTCTTCCTCATATTTTCTGAGATCATTTGTAGAATCAGTGAACGAAATTTCCTTCTTCTAAATGTAATTATTCTATTATTAAACCTGTTTTTGCATCTCGATTCCTCTTGAAGAATTTAAAATATCCCTCCTTAAAATTATTTTTTTTTTTGCAGGCTTCTCATCTATGCTTTAATTAGAGTTCATTTTACTAAAGTAGGTGTTATAAACAGATGAATATTCATTTCTATTGCTCAATATTTTCTAAGAAGGAAAAAAATATTGATTAAGTTTGCTCTTAGAGCTTGTTGATTCTAATAGCTAAATTCGATTATTTAATGAACACAAGTTTAGTGTTGGACGATTGAAATTTCTAGCAGATTGAGGAATTTTTGTGTCAGGGCTGAGCTGATCGCTTGATGAATTTAAGCTTTCAACAGTGATATTCTTTTTAATAATTATTTATTTAACTGATCTAGTATTTGCTTGCTAGCTTTATATCGAAGCCTTCTATATTATGCACTTATCAATATTTTAGCTTGATTAGCTCCTGGATTCTAAAATAATATTATCACTCTATCTTTACTTTAAATTCTATGTATTTATTTGATATATTTTCTTAAAAAGAGCCTTCTTTTATGTGTCTTCGTTTAGATCTATGTTTGGAGGTTTTATGTGAGTTTTAGGATTAGAAGAAGACCTATCAGATACAGAAACGTTATTTTTGCTTTAATTAAAGTCCTTTTTCAAGACGAGATCTACGCTGGAGTCCATGATAATTAGTAATTTATGTAGACTTAATGATTTACTTTAGTATAGTAGCTTAGCCCTAAATTGTTTGATATAAATTAATATTATTATTTGAAGTAATATTATTCGCTAATATCTTTTATATGAATTAATGATTGATTATTAATTCTTGATTTATTTATCTTTTTTGTTACAGCCAAACACTAAAATTTACGAATAATTAATTATCATATTAATCTCTGCCATACAATAAAAACTACCATTTAATTATCATTTATGAAAATTAAAAATTAGCTGGTTGTTTGATTTTGAAATAAAAGCAAAATAAGAAAGCAGCTCATTACAATTACTTATTGATAAACTTTCTAATTCATTTTTTCAACACTATTCTTAAATTTCTTAAAATAAATACCTTAATTTACTTTTACTTTCATTATTAAATTTGCCTTTTGAATTTAGCTCTGATTAGTTAGGTAATAGCTTCTCCTAATATCTAAGTTACCTTTTTTATCTTACTTTTATTCCAAAATTGGAATTTGTTTTTTACCAATAATTTTTATTTTTCTCTCGCCTCAAAAATTTACAGTAATCTAAAATGATAACAATCACTATTTACTTTTCTATTTCAGAACAAATATTTTTTTTACTTTACATATTTTCTTTACTTCTTTTGCATATTAGATTTTTGTTTGTATTATTATCGCTTCTTTGGTACTTTGGTTATTTTCTATATAATTCTATTTTAAAATATTATAAAATGATTTAAGCCATTTTATGTTTCAAATTTATTTTATCTAAAATTATTAAAATAAAAATTATAATTTAAAAATTTTTAATTCTATCAGCAAATAAGATAAAAACTAAATTAAAATAAAATGAACATATTTAAATTTGTTTTTAATAAAAATTACAATATGCTTTTTATCATTTAACATTTTTTTTGTAAAAGAATATTTAAAAAAAAGTATGATTATTTAAATATTTTAAAGATGTTAAATTTAGAATGATTTATTTTTCTCAAAATTTTATCATCATTTTTGGTATTATTTAATAACACCTTAATTAGTTTAAATATCCTAATGAAATTTAGAAGGACATTAATAAAATCTAAAAAAAAATAAATATTTGATTTTTTATTTAAAAAAAAATTGTTCTAAATCAATAAAATATATCATTACTTCTAAATAAATTCTTAATATAAAGACAAAAAATATTAAGTATTTATTTTATTATTACTTTAAGCTATAAATCACTTTTTACTCAATGAGTTTTGTTTAGAATTTCTTACTTAATTGAAATAATTGCTGCTAGTTATTTAACAATTTTCTTCTGGGACATCAAGCTTTGTTAACAAAAGTTCAATTTTTTTTTATATAGTCTCATTCCTTTCTGTATTATTTGAATCTCCTTTTGAAGTATTGCTGATAGGATATTCGTTTACTTCATCTTATTAGAAAGAATTGTTATCTATAGGGTAGTTTGGGTAACTTTGATTTAAATTATCTATGCTGTTAGATAAGAGGCCAGTGTTTTTTATAGTTTAATAAATTTGCTCATCTAAAAGTTAAATCAGCTAATTATCTCTTTAAGATTTTTTTCTTTGTTTTAAAATATTGATTAGGCTTTAATGAGCTTTCTCAATTTTTTCATCATAGCTTTCACAGATTTTATCATAAAACTAATTTGTATTATTTTTCTAATTACCAAGATCTGACTTATGCAAAACATGGCGTGGTAGCAGTTCAAATAATCTGATTTGATCTTCATTTAAAATAACTTATTTAAGCTTTTCAATCTCTTATAACTTTTAAAGAATATATTAAATATCCAAATGATTTTACACCTTTTCCATCCCTGTCAAAATAAAAAATTTTTTTAGTTAAAGCAAATTTGAGCTAGCACAAGATAAAAATGATTAAGCATACTCAAAAAGATTTAAGTTTATTTTCTCTTTATGGGGGTTTAAAATTTTTTTGAATCTTTCCAAAAAATTTTATTTGATTGAAATATCTTTTGCTAACTGGCTTTCGCTTTCTTTGCCATCTTCACTTTGGTTTTTTTGAGTGATTTATTCGCTTTCTTTTCTTTTCAATACAAAATTTTGGCTATTCTTCAAATTAAAAGAGTTAATAACAAGCGATTCTGAAATGCTTGCTTTCTAATTTGAATTGAAATTAAATTTTGAACATTACTAATCTTACACTTCAGTTTTATTCAAATTTGCTTACTATTTTGACTAAGTTGACAATTAATTTTTATATTTACTTCTATTTTCCTCAATATTGTTTACTTATTTGCTTAAGCAATTTAATTAAATTATCTCATCCGCCTATTCTGTTTACTTACTTCTAGATGAAGACATTGGAGAGTTGAATTATTTATTTCTAGATGAAGACATCGGAGAATCAAATTATTTATTGCTATCTGTTTGATTCATTTTTTAGTTATTTTCTGTGGTTTGTTTATCAAAATAATAATTCATCTCACTATTTTTAGTTTTTTCATTTTTTTCTAAATTAAAATCAAACTCAAATATACTGTTAGTTATTTCTTTCTTTAAATGCAATTTTGCAAAAGGTTATGCTATGACAAAACCTATCAAAGTTATAACCTTTAATATTCCACCAAGCTAAGCAAACAGATCAGAAAATTTCATATACCTTCTTTGCATAATTAATTGTTTATTTTTAAAAGGTCTTAAAGTAAATTAAATCAGCAGTCCATCTTTGCCATATATATTACTAGAGCGAGATTCTACATACAAAAAATCTCTAACTTCTTATACAGATTTAGTTAAAAGCCCAGTGTCTGTTTAGACATAATAATTTTCGAAAAATGCTACATATTGCTAGCTTTGGAAAATCGAAGTTTAAGTCTCAATATTAAATCCTTGATAATCAAACGGATTCTCTAAATTTGAGGGATTAACAATCTTATCAATCATATAAGCTTGAAAAAACAAATTTGATGTTATATTGTTAATATATTCTTGAGATTTGCATACAGTTGAGCCTGGCGTAGTAGAATTTTTACACGAAGAAAAGTAAACGTCTACTTTAGAATAAAAATCACCTGAAAAATCTCCTTCAACATATACTTCCTGATTATCATCAAAGCAGAAATATTAATTTAGCGTGAGCTAGTTAAAATAACCTTTTAGCTTATCAACTCTTATGTCTGATTATTTGCAAGGCCTTATTCTCAAATTAGTCTAAATAAGACTAGTTTGATATCCCTAAGTAGTAGTATTATAAACTTTTTGTAAATTAGAAATGGAAGCAGATACCTAAATTACAGAAGGGTCGTATACAGTTTATGCCTTATGATCAAAGAATCCCATCACGATTACTTGTTAGGTTTTATCAATATCCATTCTTTGAGGATTTTTAACATATTATTCACTTGTTATCACAATTGGATCATTCATTTTAAATAATTCCATTCCATAAACGTAACAAGATAGCCCAAACGTAATCATAACAAATATTGAAATTAATGCTCCAAATACAGTTTTATGGATTTCTTGGCTCTAGAAATTTATTCTTATAGGTACTCCATAAATATCAAAGTGTTTAAGGAGATTATTAATTTTTTAGTAACTTTGATTTGACATAAGTTATTTTCTTTTTTATTAAATTTTGTTTTTTTTATATTTTTTTGTTATAAATTTTACTAATGAATTACTCTTTGAATATACTAATTTTAAAATTGCAAAATCAAATTAATATGAACATCTGCTGGCTAGTTGTTTATTTTAAATCAATTTTTTAAAATTTAAAGACAACTGAATTTGTTTAATTGTTTTCATTTCTCAAGATAATTATTTTAGTTCTTTTAAATATAAAATCTAAGATTGATAACCATAAACTTAGGTTCATTTATACAGACTAGATGTTCATTTATCCTTTTTTTGGAAATAAGACTAAAAATAACAATTTTTAAAAATGAAATTATGTTGTTAATTATTTTTAATTTACTTGATAAATAAATGAAAATATATTAAAAAAAAGAATAATTTAGATTTTTTGTTCTCAAATAATAAAAGATATCTTCCTTTTATTATAAATATAATATTTACACTTATCTTTTTATCTTTTAAAAATGAATGGCTTTTTAACTGTTTTAACTAATAAATTAAAATTTTGTAAAGCTCTCTGCAAGATGATGATAAAATTATATTGAAATGAAGTAATAAGAAAAAAACCAAAAAATATTAAAACCTAAAAAATAAATATATTTTTAAAAACTGAACAAAAATGAAAATAATATAATATGACTTAAAATTACTTAAGATAAATAAAGCTTTTTTTCCAAAAAATCTAAAAATTTCAATGAGGTAATCTTTTTATTAATTAAGCTGCTTTTATCTTAAAAAATTTCTCTTAATGAAATTTTTTTTTATTTTAAATTGTGAAAAAATTCTAAAAAATAAAAATATTTTATTTATTTTGTTTTTATCATTCAATTTATGATAAAAATTATTGTAAAATGATAAATATTATATGAAATAGCCATTCAAAATTGTTTTATTCGTTCATTTTACTTAGTAATTTGAGATTTGAATTGATATTACTAACTCAAAAATTAATTAAAAAATTACTTTTTTCAAGATTTGTAAATTAAAGGCAAAATTTACAAACAAATAATTACATAAATTTACTATATAATTATTTAAGATTTCTTAGTTATTTATATATAATTTCTAAGAAAACAAATTCAATCAATGAGCTGGGCATTTACCTTTAATGGTGTAAAGTACGTTTTGGATTGAGCAGGTCTTGCATCTGTTGTACTAGTCAATATTGCAAGGAGGGACCAAGCAGTTAACTTGTTAGTTGAAATATCCACATTAAGGATCGTAAATCATTGTGCAGATTTCAGCTTTAGATTGAGCAGGTGAACAGAATTAGGCTTAAGCAGGATAGCTTTCACATTTTCCAGAGACAGTGTATTCAACTTTTCCAAGATTGCAAGCAGCACAGTAGTTAGCAAAAGTTTCTTTGATTTGTTTTCCATTTGTTAAGCTTCTGATACCACATACAGGAGAATCTTGAATGATACATTCTAGCATGGTTCCATCAGTAGGACATTCTTGAACTGTTTAAGCAGTAGCTAAGCAGATTAAGGCAGCAATCAATAATAATTTGTTCATTTTTTTTCTTTTGTTTTATATTTATATTTTATTTTATTATTTATTTTAAAGTTGTTAGTCAATTCTTAGCTCATATTTAAACCTGAAAATAATATAAAAGAATGGGAAATCAGATAGGCAAAATAGCATAAATCTTCTCAAATTTGAAGAAAAAATAAATAATTATTGGTAGTTAAAGATAAATTTACTCAGAAAATTAGATTTCTAGTAAGGAGAAACAAGAATAAAATGAAAAATAGCTACTTTGAATTATTTTTCTGCTATCTACAAAGATAAATAGAAAGGCTAATTACAATAAAATATTTTTTATATTATGAAGTAGATTTTTTTTAGCCTCAGATTTTTTACAGTTTATCGCTTTCAGAACTGAGTAAGAAATTTATCAAAAGTGCTTTTCTGATAAACTAATGCCTGATGTTGATTTAAATTGTTAAGTATAATACTATCTTTTAGAGACTTATTTAGTTAGAAATATCAGACCCTTTTGTTACTTCAATTTTGAGATTGATTGTTTCTATTTACAATTTTAAAAATCAAATTTCCTGTTTTAGATTAAAAATACAAAATCTGAAAAAAATTGAAGGGGTAAGATTATTTTTTTATGTTCAAAAATGGATAATTAATAAAAGAAAATATTTAAGTTTAAATTTGAAGTAGATAGAATAAGCTATAACAAACAATATTAACAACTTCACCTTCTAATCATGTGTTATTAGAGCAATTTTATGTTTGTGATAATGATATTTTTCTTTCTTCCTAATTTAAAGCTCATTCCTAACAACTTTAAATTCTATACACATTAAGAATAATAAGAAAACTAAGTCTACTTATAAAAACATATAGACTGAATGAATGACTGCATAGATATCTATTTGATAATTTTTCAGCAAAAAATAAAATAAATTAATATCTATTTTATAGTTTTTGAGTAATTTATACCCTTACTTTTTTTAATTTAAAAGAACAAAACTCATTTTTATTGTTTTATTATGTTTTAATTCATTTAATATTCAAAATTTCTTACCAGAATATATTTAGATATTTTTCTTTAAAATACAAACATGTTTTAGTGAATTTATTGTGATATAAAGTTTAGCATAACTTTTATGCTTATGAAAATAATTTTTATAAATTAGTATTAATTTATAAGCTTCAAACAAATTAGGTTTTTAAGTATCATTTTTATTTTGTATTATCATTATGAAGTTTTACTTTATTTTTAAAATTTTTTTCTAAAATAAAAATAAAGGAAAAGCCCTTCCTAATATTTTTGAAAATTTAGGCTGAAAAATGTAATTTTTATATAAAATAATAGGGACTTTTAGAAACTATTTATTTACTGAATTAAATTTTAATCTAAATTGTAAATAATTTGTTAGATTACATAATATTTTTCAAATTTTTTGTTTGTTATTCATTAAAAAAAATTAAGAGAAATTACATGATAAAAAACATATATTATATATAATTAATCATACATCAATAAAGATAGTTAATCAATTATTTAATTTTTTTTCATTCATGATGGCACTTACCTTTAATTGTGTAAAGAACATTTTCAGCAGAGCAAGCTTTGCATCTATTGTATTCGTCAATAGCACAGGGTGGAACAAGACATTAAATAGATCTGTTGAAGTATCCACATTAAGGAGCATATTCCATGGTGCAGATTTAAGCCTTAGATTAAGCAGGAGAACAGAACTTAGCTTAAGCAGGGTAGTCTTCACATTTTCCTTCAACAGTGTATTCAACCTTTCCAATAGAGCAAGCAATGCAGTAGTTGTCAAAGTTTTCCTTAACTTACTTTCCATTAGATAAGCCTCTAATACCGCAGACAGGAGATTCTTAGATTGTGCATTTCAATTGTCTACCATCAGTAGGGCATTCTTGAACGTTTTAAGCAATAGTTAAGCAGATCAAAGCAGCGATGATTATTAATTTTCTCATTTTTTTAGCAAAGAATTTTTTTTAGTTTTTTTTAATATTTTTTAGTTGTTTTTAAAAATTAATTGTTCAATAAAAAAAGAGGAGTTAGTTTTTAAATTGCTGTGATTAGATTATTTTAAATAGCATTAAAATTAGTAAAAAAATATAAATAAATTTCAAGCAAAGATATTCTTATAAATTCTGTATCTTCTTCTGTTCCATCAAAAATATCATTTATGAGCTTATTTTAATCTGATTCTTCTACAAAATATAATTCTTTATGAGATCCAATGAGAAAAATATATTTTATAAATTACTTTTATGCTACTTTATTTATATCAAATTAATCTTATCTTATTAAAATGAATCAAGCCATATTGAAAATATGATAATAAATAGTTTTGAAATAAAGATAGAAAGTAATAATTTTCACTAATTTATTGAAGTAGAAATGACTAAAAGAGTTTTGGAGAAAAATGAATATTAATATTTCAAATTCATAAAGATTTAATAAAAATTTTATTTTTATTAAAAAATGGCTTAACTTTCATTTTGATCAATAGAATTAATTAGTAAAAACTTTAAGCATTTACTGTAATGCTAATTAAATTTACCAAAGTTTGAAGTATTTATCAAAGATCAAATAGACGACAATATCAAAAAAATTAATTGACACTGTAATCTAATTCAATTTCCCAACTAATGTTTTCCCTTTTCCTAAACCAAAATCAAATTAAATTGATTATTACATGGCATATTTACTTATTTGTTAGATAGTTTTGTTAAGTCTTTGATAAAAATTATACAATATTTCAAGCTTACGTCGATATTCTTTTCTATAGCTCAAATATCTTTTAAATATGGGTTTTTAAATAAAATTTAGCAACATTAGTTACTAAGAAATCGTAAAATTTATAACCTGCATTTATTAGGAAAAAAAGCATATGATATTAAAGTAGAGCTATGATATTTGCTTTGAGAAAAATGCAAACATATAAATATTATTTGAAATTCTTGATTAGTTTTCTTTTATCAAATAAAAATATACTTTTTTAAGCTTAATCAGTATATTTACTTCTTCCTTATTTTTTTAAGTAAACTCTTCTTTCGAAATAACTAAATTGATAGATGAATGATTTTGGTTACTAGAGTATTGTTTAAGTATAAAAGTATAGCAGAACGATGTTATAGATATAAATTAAAATACATGGTAAAATTCATTTTATATATTAAACTCAATAGAAACTATATGAAATTTAACTAGAACTAAGAAATTGCAATAGAGAAACAGTCTAGCATAAAAACAAAAATTTAGATTTTTCATTTTTTTCTTAATTAAATATCTTCTTAAGATAAATTTCTCTGTAGAAATTAATTTGGAAGTAATCTCTCTATTCAAACAGATAAATCAAGCTTGTTATTCTGTTCATAAATAATTTGAAGCAAAAAATTTTTAATACTTGATAAATTATGATTAAATTTATTTTATTAATCTTAAACACTACAAATTCACCATACCTAACAAAAAAAACTAAAAACTTAGTAATGTAACAAGAGAATCTTTATTTTAATTTAATATTAAAAAATTCAATAAAAATTATGAAGTAATTAAATATTTTTTCCAAAATTAATTCTATTACAAAATTTTTAACATTTTTTAATAATTTTTATTAAAATATTCAAATAATTATTATATATATTTTGATCTAAGAGTTTTAATCATTTAAAAAAAATTTATTTAAAATACTCTAACATGGAATATGTAGATATAAATAAAACAAAGAGCATAATTAGGTTAATGAATGCTAAATTAACTGTGAAAGCATTATTTTCTCAATTTTTACACTATCCTCTGACAGTGTAGAGAACGTTTTCAGTTGAGCAAGTAGTGCATCTGTTAGCCTATTCGACAGCACAAGGGGGAACAAGACAGTTAACAGACTTGTTGAAGTATCCACAGTGAGGATCATATTCTCTTGTGCAGGCTTATGCCTAAGATTGAGCAGGAGAACAGAACTTAGCTTCAGCAGGGTAGTTTTCACATTTTCCTTCAACAGTGTATTCAACTTTTCCTATAGAGCAAGCAATGCAATAGTTATCGAAAGTCTCCTTAATTTGTTTGCCATTAGTTAAGCTTCTGATACCACAAACTGGTTATTGTTGGATAACACACTTCATAAGACGACCATCAGTAGGGCATTCTTGAACGTTTTAAGCAAAAGTCAAGCAAACTAAAGCAGCAAGTATTAAAATTTTTCTCATTTTTTTTTTAGTGTCTTTAAAGTTATTTTTGAATATAAATTATAAAAATCGATGTTAATGAGTTAGTGTAATTTAAAGTAAAAGTTACTATTAATAAATTAGGTGTAAGGAGTATTATAAGGTATAATATATATATCTTTTTCAAATAAAATTAAAATAAAATGAAAAATAGTAATTTATTTTTTTGTTACACTTATAAGAATAGTGTATTACAAAAGGTAAATTGTAATAAATATTTGATCTTAGTATTTGCTATTGGATATTACTAATAAAAGATGGAATATCTTTCTTATATTACAGATATATCTTTTATACTTCCAATTGTACTTATATAATTAATTAATTAATTTCTTCAATTGATTAATTCTGAAACATAAAAAAATAAGCTAGAAATTATCAACTTTTTATATACTTTCTATTCTACTTAAAAAATATCTTTTTTTAATTACCCGTTGCTAAGTAAATTTAAAATTACTAGACAAAATAAACAATTATTGAGTATCCTTTTTTCAAATAGAATTTTCTAAAGACACACAAAGTGCCCACAAAAAACATAATTATTCGTTTACTTTTTTTGTTTACATTGGTTTAAAATTTGCTTTTTACTATTTTTTAAATAAATTTATTGGGTTTCTAACATCAAAAGAAAAACAAACTCAAAAATGTTGGAATAAATAATTCACTAAACTTTTATAAATCATTAGAATCAACTTTTAAAGTGAATTTGAAGAATTAAATTGACTATATTGTTGTTTTTATGTCTGAAGTAATATTTGGCATTCTTTCTTATTCTGTTAATTTTTCTTGAGGATTTTTTAAAAAATAAGCAAATTTATTATTTGATATCATTTTAAAAGTATAATTTTAGTATATTTAACACTTTTATGTTATTGAAAGAAAAGAAGTTAATAGTTCTATAATAAATGATTTAAAAATATCTAAGTTATTATAAAGAATTATTTGATATTATTTATTTGAGATATATAAATATACAAATTTTTATAGAGAAATTAATGATAAACTTAAAGAATAAGAAAAAATTTTAATTCAAAATTGATGAATTATTTTATCTAAATAAATTAAATTTATGTTTAAAAAGATAAAAAGGAATTATATGCTATCTTTGAAAAATAAAAAATAAACAAACTTTTAAAGGAAAAATAAAGCAAACATTATATATCTTAATTTTTTTAATCTAATCTATATAAAGGAATTTAATTATCTAATTTATTTATTTTATTTTATGAATTATTATATTAAAATGTTTAATTGGAATTTTATTTGTATTATGTAAAGAAATGTATGAAGAAATTTATTGTAAAATGAAAATCATAATAAAAAATGATGTACATTATTAAATGTAAACTTATACAAAAACCTGCACATATTTATTATTTTAATTTCACAAATATAATTATAAGTAAGGATCAAACTGATTTAGGACAATCTCCTTCAGTGGTGAATAAAACATTCTTAATAATGCAACCGTAGCATCTATTTTGAACTTCAATAGCACAAGGGTAAACTAAACATTTAACTGATTAGTTAAACCAAGCACATTAAGGTTGGAATTATTCAGTGCAAGCATTAACATCTTTGTAAGAAGGAGGACAGAATTCAGCTTCAGCAAGATAATTTTCACACTTTCCTTCAACAGTGAAATCAACCTTACCAAGAGAGCAGGCTTAGCAGCTATTGACAAAAGTCTCCTTAACTTATTCTCCATGAACAGTTTTGATACCACAAACTTCCTTAGGTTCACTTGAGCACTTAAAAACTCTTCCGTCTTTTGGGCATTAGTAAACGGTTTAGCAAGTGGCAACTAAAACAAGAGCAGCTAATAAAACAAGTCTTTTCATTTTTTTTTAGATTTTTTTTTTGCAATTATTTAATTATATTTTAAAATATTAAAGTTTAGCTATTTAATTATGATTTAGAAAATGAATTCTTTTAAAACTTTTTATTTTGAATATTATGTGCAAAGTAAATGCTCTAAGTAAACTTTTATTAGAAATCAACAGTATTTACTTTCTTAATTTGCTATTTTTAACATTTAGTATATTTCTGACTTCAAATTTATCTTTTATTAAAAAATCGAAAGTATCCCAAATAAACATTTAACAAAAAAAAGTTAAGCCTTTTTAAGCTAATTAATTAAAATTTGTGAGATATAATTTGATAAAAATAATTCTAAGCTAATCACGTAATTTAATACTTATTTTTTAACATATTTTTTAAAGTAATAAATACTTTAAATAATTTCATAGAGAGACTTATGAATAAAATATAAAATTATTTTTATTTTATAAAATTAATTATTTTTAATAATATTTTTGTCAAATTTTTTTGGAATCAACTTTAATTTAATGCAGTAATTAAGTAGTATTTAATAATAAAAATGCTTCTTTAGACAACTTATTTAATTTGTATCTTTTTCTATTTGTTCCGAATTTATATAAGAATTAGAAATTAAAAAGCAAGTTGATATATTTTAGTTTCCTACCCGTAGTTTAATTAATTTAATTATGATGTAATAAAAGGAAAAAAAATTGATAGATTTAGGATTAATAAAGGCCTATTTATGGTTTTAATTTAATTGTTACAATTGAAAAATAAATGTATGTAAATTTACTGATCTACAAGCAAATTAAAAAATCATAAATTTTAAAAATGTAAATAGAAAAAGGGACTCTCTAATTTTTTACTACAGTTGCTAACCTTCTTCATCCATTATATTATTGCATGATATTTCTTATTTTACTTATATCATTTGAGGTAGATTTGGAAAAACAATTTCAGATTAAGTAAAATTCTATGTTTTAGAAAATACCAGATTTCATTCATTATTGGAGTTCATTTTTACTACAATTTTCATAGTATTTACATTTTTAATAAATATTTTTATATTCAACATAACAAGCGAAATTTAAGCAAATCCTAATTTTATTTTCTTATTTAAACATTTTTAACTTAAACGTGGTGAGGTTGTTTCATTCATCCTTTACTAAAATAAAAATTTTTGTGCCATTTATTGAAGAAAATAAATTCATATGTTGTCAAATAAGTACAATTGAAATATATCCTAATTTAGATTTAACAAATTAGAGTTAAACTAGAAGAATACAATTTTAAAAATTAAGCAATCATATCTTTAATAAAAATTGCATATATTCCTCATCCCTAATAAACTGTAATCAAATATTTAAAAATTCAAACATCATGTAATTAGTTCATTTTAAAATATTGAATTGTAAACAAAGTGTATAATTATTCATATAAAACTCAGGAAATTATAAAATATACAGTTAAAAATTCAATAATATGAACAGAAAATTCTTTCCTATTATTTTTATCTTATTCGATCTTCATAATTTCAAAATTTATATGTGATTTCTTTAAAATAATGAATTTGAATATTCATTTTAAAATATTTATCTGAAAAAATTATTTTTAAAGAAACTCGAATTTATAAATAAATAAAAATTAAGTATTAGTAAATAAATATATTCTTAATGAATGCAGAATTATTTATAAACACAGCTTAATTTAAATTATTAGTAAATTATTGCTAACCTATTTAAGATACAAAGAAAATTATATATTAATATTAAATAAAAATAAGTAAAGCCAAATTTAAAAAATCTACTTAAATATTTATTTATAATTTTAAATAAATTCGAAAAAAATTTAAAAAAAACAGGTTATGATTCTTATATTTAGATTAAAACTAGTCTTATTTTATATAAAAAAAATGAGCTGTCAGACTATGAATCTTATATATTTTATTTAAATTTTATCAGTTATATATAAAATTTAATGCAAATTTTTAAAATAAATTACTAAATTTTTATTTCCAAAAAGAGGAAAATTATTTTAAGGCAAAAAAAAAAATTTAATAAAAAGATAGATTGCTTATTTAACATCAAATGAAAAATAATAAAAATCTTAAACTAATATCTTGTTTTTAATCAAATTGATTTAAATTCATAAATATTTGCAAGATTTTTTATTTTTAATAATCTATATAAGAAAATAATTTTAATATTTGCAATATGAGAATTATTTAAATATTAATTTATATTTGTTTATCTTATTTTTTAAAAGAAATAAATCGTATGAAAATCATTTATTTTGAACATTATAATAAATAAAAAGAATATTTCTTTTAAAGTTTGATTATTTCTAAATCCAAAAATAATTTTAAACTATTCATAAAATTTTGATATGCTTTCGTGGAAATAATTCATACTTATTTAATGAATGGTAAATAATTTTAAATTTTTCATAAAGAAAATCTTTTAAATTATGATAATTATCTATGCTTGAATTGTTTTGATCTTTATTTAGAATTTTTAAAAAAATTAATTAAAAATAGTTGAATATTTTATTAGCAAAATAATTAATTGCTATTATTTTTAATATTTGCGTATTTATTTAAACCAAATTTTATCATCACTCATTCTAAAATAAATGTTAAGTTTAGCAAATATTAAATCTATCATTTAGATTCTATAAAAAACAAGGAGTATTAGTATAGATAATTGGAATTACTTAAAGAAATTCGAGTAACAAGGAACATTTTTACAGATAATTGAATAGGGTAAAGAGTATTAAGTTGAGATTATATCTTTATTAGGTTATGATGGATTTTTATGTCAAGATAAGTTAAATAAAGCATTAGAATAATATGATTCATTAAAATAGTTAGAAAGCCACCCTTATTTTTTAAAATGCATAGAGAATTTTATCATTTAAGATCATTTGCTCTTTAAATTTGAAAGGACAAAGTGTTCTTTGAACGAATTAATCAATAGTAGTGAAAAAAATATTAGTAGAAGTATATTTCTGAAAATCTCCAGCCAAATTGTAGAGGCAGTTATCTTTTTGCATAAAAATTAGCTAAATTTGGGAGAATTTAACCCAGATAATATATATTTAGATAAATAAGACAATATAAAGATCGTTCATATAAAAAAATAACACTGTTAATAGCATTAACTAAAATAATTATAATCATAAAATAGCGCAGAGAAAGAGGATACAGATGTTTAAGAGAAAGATGATTAGGAATAATAAAAAATTAATAATTTATAAAAATAAGATCTGTTTAAAGTAGGTTATATTTTGTTTTTTATGGCTGGAGGAGATCAAGAGGTAGTTAAATAATCACTCAGCTCTATATCTACAGAAAATCTGATCAAAAAATTAAATATTGATCAAGATATTTAAGATTTGATAGAAATAATTCTCAATCCTTAAAAGAAAAATTAAAGTTTCAAAATGGAATAGATTTTAGAATTATTTAACCATTTGCAAGATAAAGAAGCAAAAGATAATAATTAAGAAAAGAATATATTCGTTATTTAAGAAGAGTAAATTTTTAATAATGCTGTTGAGTATTTTGAACAGTAAAGATTTAGTCTGTGTTTAAGCATTTTTAAGTAACTTTAAAAGTACCATAGAAATAATGATAAATATCATGCTTGGTTAGGTAGGTGCTATATTGCTACCTAGTAATAAATGGAAGGTTAAAAGTGGAGCTAGTCAGCTCTAAAAATAAATCCTAACAATGGACTTGCCTTTTTCAATCTAGGAAATATTTACTCTGACCTCTTAAATGATGATGCAATTAAATACTACAAAAAATCTTTAGAATTCAATCCTCAGTCTGAAAAAATATATTTTAATTTAGGTGTTTTTTATGGCAGAAAGAATATGTAGGAAGAGGCAATCAAAAGTTACTAAGATGCTATTTAAATAAATCCAAACTACTACTCTGCCTACAACAACCTAGGAAGTATTTTTGAAACAATAAATAAATTCAATCCAGCAATAAAATGCTTTAAAAAAGCTATATAAATTGCTCCTTAGAAAGAAGAGGCATATAATAATCTTGGAGTTACTTACTACAATAAAAAGGATTTCGAAAAATCTATAAAATATTTTAAAAAAGCTTATTCATTAAAACCACAGAGCTAGAAATACAAGCAAAACTTATTAATTTCTAAAAGCTATCAATGAACCTATAAAAATTGTAATAGATTGTATATAATTTATTTTTATATCATATTTTACATAATTAAAATTAATTTTAAAAGCAAAATTTTAAAAATTTCTAATTTAAATTATTTATGAATTTTTTAAATTTATTTTAATTAGAAAATTATTTTTTTATATTTTTAACAATTGATTATATAAATTATATGAAAACTATAAACAAAATAATAATTGTTTGTGATTATTATAAATTTGAATATGCTGTTTTTATTATAAAGTATTATTAAAATAATTAATTTATCATTGATTAAATTACATGTTGTTAAGATTCATTTTTTTTAGTATTTAATTGATTCATTTAGAAGCATCGTTATATGAAAGAAGTTACTGGTAAACTTAATTTTCTGTGAATATTCCTTCATAAAGTATGGTTTTTGAGATTTATAAAGCAATTTCTTCTTTTTTATCATTTAATAGAGATATAAATTTGCTTATTTATTTGATTTCTTTTTGGGCTTGTTCAATAAGTTACTATTTTTATTATTAGATTTTTCTAATTTTTACAGCTTAGAATAGCTTTTTAATTTTTTCTTAGGAATTTTCTAAAGACTAATCCATACTAAAATATGGATTCAATTAACTAAGAGTATATCTTTATTTATTGTTATACTTTAATGAACCACAAAGCAAATCAATCATATTCTAAGAATAATTATTGAAAATGAATTTTTATATTTCAATTGCTTTGCTCAGATCTATGAATGAGCCTTTGATTTAATTTTCAGCTACTTCACAAATATCATGGAAAATACAGCAATTTTTAGATTTGTAGTTTTGTTTGAAATTTTTAATACTGAATTTTTATGAAGAAGAGGGTTATGGAAAAATTGAAAAGTGTGGGGATATTATTGATTTTAGAATTAAGTATCCTATATTAAGAACCATTTCTGATTCTTTTGATAAAGGATCCTCACTAACCTCTATTTTTTCATTGATTGAGTAATAGTTTGATAATTATTTAATTCTTTTAAAATCATCATCTAAAGCATCAGATGAAAATCTGTGACCTAAAACAACTTAGAAATTTTTATCAAAGAGTATATTTTAAAATGAGATTCCGTTTCTTAATTATATTTAGGAGTTAGAAAGACTTGAAACTTTGGAATAGATTTGCTTAAAAATTTAGTGAATACATTTCTCATTTAATATTTTAGAGTACTCAAGTAAATCAGAAAGAGATTAATTTTCTTAATACTAGCATTTAACGTATATCAGCTAATATTAGCTTTGGTTTTCTTCTTTTATGATGTTATTTATCTATTCTACTTATTAAATTTCCTCGAATTTTAGTAAATTTTCAAAAGAATTTTATTAATTAAAAGGATAGCATTAGTTTTTTAAGTCTCTTTGTATGGCTTAAACTTCATATTTATTAGATTTTATTCTTTTAATTACGCAAAGTTGTTTTGATGTGCTATCAAATGCTTTGAAAGTATCTACTTCGTGTCCTTCTTTTAATTTCTCAAGTACCAGAAAGTTATTTTACTTTGTGTGGTCAGAATTATTAGCTTTGTTGTCAAATTAATTTACTTTTTATTATTAGAGTAGAACCAAATTTAATTTATTCCTTTGAATTTTAATAATTGATCTTCTGTTTGAGGAAGTTCTATCAGAAATTGAGTTATTAGTTAATTCTTAGTTAGAAGATAAATAACAACTCTTTTAGTTCTTTATAATTGTCTATTTTGTGTTTTTTTGATAATTTGCAAAATTTTTATTACTTTCTTCTAAAAATTCTTTGAGCTAAAATTTATCTTCTAAATTATTATTTTCTTAAGTATGTAATTTCATCTAAGGCATTTTATCCTCTAAATAGCATTTATTTTACCTTGGAAATTTTATTTTATCCTAGCTGCAAGTTTCAAATTCTGATAATGATTTTACAGAAGAATAAACTGACACAGGTTTAGAATTAAAATCATTTTAGTCTTATTTTTGTTATTAGAAATAACTAAGTAAAATTTTTTGCTAAAATATATCTTTGAAATTATTTTGAGAATTTATGGAGGAATCATTTGCTGAACTTTTACTATTAAAGCTTTTTTAGGAAATAGCAAATGAGGATAAAGACTAAGAAGTAGATGAATTTGATGAAGATTAAGTGCTGCATGTAATTCTTATATTTTTTTATTTACTATTATAAAAATATCCATTTTCGCTGTGTGATTTAACAGATAAGTCAACTTTTTTACTGAGAGGAGGCTTTGAACTCTTGATAACCTACAAATTTTTCTTTTAGAGAGGTGATAGAACGGACATGTTGTCTAATTTTTGAAAAGAGATTTGTGCACTTTAATAAATTTATTATAAATTAATTAATTATTAATATACGATGGAAGATAAGTTAATATATTAGAAAGCATAGTCAGCTTTATAAATATTAGTTCTATTAAATTAGTTTTTGGCTATTAATAATCCGACCTTTTATCTATAACAAAATCATCGAAATTAATTTGAATACAAGGATAAAAAATAAATATATCACCAAAATATTGTAACGCTTGGTTAGTTAGTATGTTAGTTGTTAATTAATTTTTTAATATTATAAATTTCACAAATTCAGTTTCATTAATTTAATTATCTGTTCAGTAATTACTTTAATCTTTTGAACATATTTAATGATTTATTATGAATATATTTAAATCTATTATATATATATTTTATTAAATATTAAAAAAAGAATAGAATTAAAATTTGATGCTCTAAAAGAACTCTCAATCCAAACATTATAAATTTTTAGATGCTTAGATATAAATTTATTGCTTTTAAAGCACTCTCAAACATATGTAAATATATATTTAGATCATCAAATATGGAATAAAATTATTGGAATTCAGTCTTTTATGTTTTGCTTAAAACATATTAAATATAATTTTGTAAATAATGATGATTAAATTTAAGAAAATTAAGTTTAAAGTGAAAAAACTGCTAAATACATCTTGGCGAAAATGGACTCAAAAGCTAAAAAATAAACAAAAAAAAAATGAAAAAAATATTTGTAATAATCAATGAATGAGAGGGGGGATGGATTCTTTTTATGAAATTTAAGCAATAAAAAACTAAAAAAATCAATAGAAACTGATATAATAAATTCATTTAAAAAATTGTATATAAAACCCCCTATTGCATGTTTAATAAGAAATAATAATTGTTTGAAAGTAGAATATTTATTTATTAGATGGTATGGTAATCTATAAATAATTAAAAAGTTTAAATAATCAAATCAAAATAAAAATACTTTCAAATTAATACTGCCTAATGTATATCTATAATATTTTTTAAGCAATAAATAATACTTTTCTGAATTAGTTTAAAAATATAAATTTAAGCTTAATTCAATTAATATCTTATTTTTAAATTTAATATGTTAACAATGAAAAATACTTAGATTAAGAATTAGTTACTTTTGTTTTTTTTTTTAAATTTGCATTTAATTTAACTTGAGATAAATACAAAAGATATCAGTTTTAATTATTTTTGCTCTTGTTGAAAAATTTATATCCTTACTTAAAAAATATATCTCGATTTCATATTTGATAATGAACTTAAATGGATAAAGGATAACGAAAATGATTGTAAACATATTTAAAAACTAAAAGAAGATGAAAAATGAATGTTTAAATTAAAAAATTTTCAAGATAAATTTTTATATTTTGATATTTTACGACTTTGCTTAATCAATCAATCATTTGCAAGAGTTAATATAGTAAAAAAAACTTATGAGTTAAATTAAATAAATTATTAATTATTTGCTTCTTACTTTTACATAAAATAGATAGATAGTATTTTGATTCTTTCAAGTAAGAGTTTTTTATAAAATACCAAATAAATTGATCAAGTGCTTCCAAGTGTTAAAAGTTAATACATGATATAAAACATTTTGTGTGTGTGCTACTTACTAATAATATCATTTATATTTGATAATACATTTAATTATTTTATCTCATTATGATATGTCATTTATTAAGCATTTCACCTTTTGTTCCCACATATTTTTACTAATTTTAAAAATTAAAAAATTGTTATCAGAATTAATAAAATTTATAGAGCTGATTAATTTTACTCTTGTGCCCAAGAAGGAGGCTTTAGTGTAAAACTATTCATAATTTATTTTATCTTTTCAACATCGATTTCTTTTTTTCTAGGATCTCTTTCGGGAGGTAAATCTTTGAAATCTTCTTCCTTTTAAAACTCTGACCACTACATTTTAAAAACAAATAAACTAAATCATTTTCTTGATTTGTATATTTTTACATCTTCTTCTTCATCATCTTCATTTTAATCTGCATCATTATCAAGAGGTTGATAGTAATCTTCTACACATCTGTTATCATCATCATTCTCTTCTTCTTCATCCTCATTTTAATTATCTTCACTTTTAACTATTTAAATTTATCAAGCTCAAAGCATCCTTATAAAATTATAATTATTTACCTTATTTAACGCTTTCTTCCTTTTTTGATATATTTTCTTCTTTATTATTATCTTCAGTACTATCTTTTTAGTTATCATTTTATTTGCTTTAATCTGCTTCCTTGTCATCTTTAAACTGGGTTCCGTCTTCTAGCTCGCTTTTTTCAAACTTTCCCTATAATTTAAGTTCTACCCCTTGATAATTCGGGTCTTCGTATTTTTAACATTATTCATAATCTTCTTGCATCATTTTTAACTATCTAGAGACCATGCTGTCCTATTAAATTTGTGAAATGATGATCTAAAAGCTTTAATTTTTGATAAAATTACAATTTATTCCATAGTCATTCCTTTTCTGATTGTTCCTACAAAATCATCCTATAAAAAACCGTCCATTTATTTAAAAGTTAGAATCCTTATTTATTATTTGTGTATAAAATTTGCGCAATTTAAATTTTAGAAATAAAGATATTTTTGAAATTTCCAAACAAACTTGTAATTAAATTGTTAATTATTTTTGATGAATTTAATGAAGGTCAATCATGCTAAATTGCTATTATATTAACTAATTCTTTTTTATACAACCCGTAAACAATCTAAGGTTTGATTTGTAATAAAGATGGCGTGCCTGAGTGGTCAAAGGGATAAGCGAAGGGCTTGTTGCTCAAAAGCATGTGGGTTCGATTCCCATCGCCATTACCTTTTTTTTTATTTAATTTTTTTATTTAAATGTTTTTAATTTTATAAAAAAAAATTAAAAACCGTCAAAATACATTTCTAAAAGTAGTAAAATTCAAAAAATAATTTTTTCTTTCAAAAACATTCATAAAATATTTATTTTCAGACTTTAAATTGATTTTAGGGAAATTTAAAAATTTTAGTTTTACCACAAATATGTTGTAAATTAATAGAAGTAAGTTTAAAAGGAACATATCTTATTTTATTGTAAAGATAGTTCTTTATTTAGATATCAGTCATACTAAAAGACAATTTACTAATTATTAAATAAATAATTAATTATCAAAAGTTTTAATCAAATTTTACATTTTTATTATCAACCTTAATTTGTTATCATGGCATAAACTGTAGCAAGTGCTTAAAGAAAATTCTAAAGCGTCAATCCCTCAACAAACGACTTAATAGAAAGTTTTGAGTTTGACAGCAGAGAAGAGATTGAATCTAAAATTAATAAAGGCTTCGAAGCTTTCAAAGCTTACAAAAAGGTTTCAGTTAGTGAAAGAGCTGCTAGATACTTGAAATTCGCAGATATATTAGAAAGCCATATTGATACAATTGCAAGAACTATTACTGAAGAAATGGGAAAGCCAATCGTTCTTGCAAGAGGAGAAGTTTCTAGAGTTGCCTACCATTATAAATTTTATTCCCAAAATGCAGAAAACTTCAACAAATTAAATCCTGTTAAAACTGAAGCTGATCATTCTTACATTGTTTTTGAACCTTTAGGATTAATTCACATTATTATTCCCTTCAACTTCCCCTTCTGGTTAGCATTTAAAGCAGCTGCTTCTTACATGACCATAGGAAATGCTGTCATAGTCAGAGGCTCAGATTCTACTCCTCGTACAACAAAGCTAATGAAATAATTTATGGAACTAGCAGGTAATTATATTTAAAGATTAGATTTAAAATATTTTCTATAGCTAAAAATGAAATAATTTGCAAAATCTTCAATGAATTAATAATTTATTCTTGAGGATATTAAAAGCCTTTTATAGTATATTTTAGTTTAATTTAAACATATTTAGTATTTCTACATGAACAAAAATAAAACTAAACATAATTATTATTAATATTTATTAGGTTTTGGTGATGAATTTTAGATTGTTTACAGCAAATAAGAAGACCTTGAGTACATAGTTTCAAATCCAAAAATTAGAGGTGTTTCATTTACTGGCAGCTCAGCAGCTGGGTCAATTATTGCAAGCACTAGTGGAAAATATCTTAAAAAATGCGTTATGGAATTGGGTGGAAGCGATCCATTCATTTTATTAGAAGATGCAAATGTAGATTTTGCTGTTGAGGTATATAATTAAAAACCATTTTTATTTTAATTAAAATAAATGCTAAAAGAATGAAAGTACGACTAGAATTATATCTTAAAAGCATTTAATTATAAATAGATTGCTATAAAAAGTAGACTTAAAAACGGAGGTTAGGTTTGCAATAGCTCTAAAAGATTTTTGATTCACCAAAATTTATATGAATCTTTCAAGAAGAAGCTGATTGAGTATTTATAGAATGTTAAAATAGGTGATCCTCTACATGAAGACACTGAACTTGGACCTTTAGCTAGAAAAGATCTGGTTGACAATTTATAGAAACAAATCAAGTAAGCTATTGATGAAGATAGTGCTACTTTGCTCTACGGTAATAAATTCCCTTAACACTTATAAGGAAAATACTAATCTGGCTTTTTCCTTGAGCCAGTAGTTATGGAAGTTAAAAACTTAAACAGTGTAATTATGAGAGAAGAAACATTCGGTCCTCTTTTTGCTCTTTATAAAATCAAAGATGCAGAGGAAGCTCTTTAAATTGCTAATAGTTCTGAATATGGTTTGGGATCAGTTATTATTGCAAAAGATACTTATGGTGCTGAAAAAATAGCAAGAGAAATTGAATGTGGTATGGCTATGATAAATTAAGTTTCTTTATCAGATACAAGATGTAGTTCAGGAGGAGTAAAAAGAAGTGGATATGGAAGAGAATGCGGTGAATGGGGATGTCATGAATTCGCAAACATCAAAACAGTATGGGTTGAAGAACATAAATGAAAAATATATAATTTTATTTAAATTATTAGTTTTGAATATGAATATACTGTATATTCTCATAAATTAATATCTAAATTAACTTATAACACTAATTAAAATCAAAAATAGGATATTTAAGTGATTAAAAAATATCTTTATTTTCTATGAATATTTTATTTTATTACAATAAATAAATTTAAATAAAAGTAATTTCAATTTTTAATATTGTCATTAGAATTGGTTGATTATAAAAATTTTATTTTTTTATATTTTTATTTTAATGCGAGGTATTGATGTTTTTCATAACTCTTTAAGATACTTATTTTATACGAAGATTTGCTGGCAATCAAAACCTTTAACTTTTACCAATATTTTTATCTACTTTCTTTTTATCTTTTAAGCTTTTTAGAGTTATTAATGATAAATTAACTGATTTCATTTTTGAAATTGTTTATTAAATAGTATGCTAATATGAGCACTTATATGCAGTAGATAATTGCTATATTATTGTCATTAGCAACAGTTGTATCTATGAAATTCATAATCCCAAAGCAAATCGAAAACCCAAAATTTGTGATAACCTCAATAAAATTCTTTTCTTTGTTTTGGTAAGGCATATCTTTTACAATAAAATAAATAATAAATACAGGTATTTCATTATAAAGTATAATTACAATAAAAGATGGAGATAGAGTAACTCAAAGAAATACAGCATAGGATTGAAGATTTTGTAGAAATAGCCTAGAAAAATAAAGATTCAA
>JH720037.1:31262-70404 GCA_000231845.2 Tetrahymena malaccensis 436 | reverse complement strand
ACAATTTAATTATATTCATAAAAGCAATATTAGCTTTATAAATAATATATCTCACCTATATTTATAAAAAATATTGACTTCTATTTTAATCAAGTTAGCTAATTCATATTTTTACTGTTTTATGGAAGAGGCAAATTTAGATCAGTTTTTAAAGCACAATAATATACATTTTTATATAAATATACACCAATTATTTAGTTATCTTATGGTAGTATATAATCATAGATCATTTCATCATTTTTGTAACAATATTTAGAATTCAGTAGCTAAACAGCTAATAAAAAAAATAATTTTAAAAGTTTTTTTTATTTTATTCTATTTTTATTACTTTGCTTGCTGAAGGAAGTTTTTTAGACATCTGAGATCTCTATACATGTTAAAATTTAATTGTTATCATAATAGCTTCCAATATAATTGTTATTAGGATCATTGTTCAGCATAATGCACTTTGTTTTCTACATATTAACACATACCTTTTTTTATAATGCGATGCAATATTTAATATTGCTTGATTCACCATCATTAACACAATTTCCTTCATTGCTTATTCCTATATAACTGGTTGGTATAATGTCTAGACATTTACTCTACTATTTAGAGAAACATTTATTGATAGGGCATTTTTAGCAGTTTAATTTTTTAACTATGAATACAAAAAAGAAGATATTGATCAAAATCTTCATTTTTAGGTGTTTTTTTGCTCTTTTTTTTAATTAACAACAAAAATTTAAATCTATTTCTATTAAATCTTTTATTTTTTCTGATAAAATAAAATTATATCTAATGATTTAATAAAATTCTTTTTTTGTAGTGAAAATGTATTTAATTAACTTAAATATATTATTTTTGAAAATAATTATTTATTAAGTGTCCATAAGTTATTAAATATTTTAGAAAAAAAAATGTAGTTAAATAAATCTACGAAATAAAGCGAGTTTGAGAATATAAGTAATAATGATAATGTTTATTAAGCAATCTATCTAAATAAAATTTAATTGTAATATTTATTTAAATACCACACATTCATATTATTTGATAATTTTATTAAATAATTTAGATAAATTTAGTAAAAATTCTTAAATGAAAGGAAAATCAAATCTATTTTTTTCTCTCAATGATCAATTTGTTTAAAAAGATTGATAATTTAAATATTTTCTGCCCTCTTTCCTGTTGCTTTAAATCGCTATTAATTTATAGATAAAAAATTGTTAGTTTTTCAAAATTCAACACGTCTAATTAATTTCTTAAACTTACTTTTATTTAGAAGTTATTATCGGAAGCAGAGGTTTTTCTTTATATTTTTGAGAAACTAATAAATTAATATCTTTATTTTTTCTCTTTTCATCATCAATTTATTGAAAAAGATTGAGCGTTTAAATATTTTCTACCCTTTATCCTGTTGCTTAAAATAGCAATTAATTTATAAATAAAAAAATTGTTAGTTTTTGAAAATTCAACATATCTAATTAATTTCTTAAACTTACATATATTTGGAAGTAAAAAAGGAAGTACAGATTTTTCTTTATTTTTTAGAAAAACTAATAAATTAATATCTTTATTTTTTTTCCTTAGTAGAAAATTATTTGGTGGAGTAGCTATGATTACTAATAGAAATTTTACCAGATATTTAATTAAAAAAATATGAAGAATGTAATTTATTGTTTAATATTTTTTGAATATTTACTAAGATTCTAATCTTCCTAATTTTTTTTCTAAATTTTTAAACCTTCATAATTCAAATTACTGTAACAAATTTTATATCTAATAAATATATTACATCCTGAAAAAAGTAATCATTTTTTGAGTAAGTAGATAAAAGATAAATTTGTAAATCTAACAAAAATAAGAAAGAGTTTTTTAAATATTCATGAAAAGCTTCAATAAATCAAACTAAAGAGTTTCTTAATTAAAAGTTTGGGATCAAAATAAATTAATCATTCTTTAGCAATTAAATTTTATTGAAATATATTATTTTTATAAATAAATAGTTTTTTTTCAAATTTATATTAAATAAGTAATTACTGTTTAAAAGAAAAAAATATTTTTATTTATACCTTAAAAATTATTAAAATTACTTTAAAATAAATAAAAAATAAATTCTAAATTTGTTAAATTTAATTTTTCTTACCATTTTATTTTCAATCTTATTTTATTTACACTAAAATTTTTAACAAATATTGTCTTATCCATAAAAATAACAAAAAGACGAGTTTGTCAGAACACAAATACATCTAATTTAAAAAAATGTATTCAGAAACAAAATTAAAATATCAAATAATAAACTAATAAACAAAAGGAGTTTTATTGTATTTAAGGTCAAATTTAAAAATAATATTAGAAAATAAATTAAGAAAAAATATGAAACAATAAGAAATAAAAAAATAAAAAATTTCAATAAGTAGACTTAGAGTGAAATGCCTTTTTAATTTACAAAAGGCTAAATGTAGTTAATATAATTTACATATTAAATAAAGCTAAGTAAGCTTAAAACAGCTTGATTTGAGTGTTTTTAGAAAGCTTTAAATTCAATAAATTAAATATTTCAAATAATATATACCTTGTGTAAAGTTATAACATGTCATTTTTTTTGAAAAAAATAAATTTTGAAAAATTATTTTATCTGTAAATTAAAAAAATTTATTTAAATTAGGATATATAGATTGAAATATTATCTTTTATTTTATTTCTTAATTAATAACTAAAAAACAAATTTAATTTAAAGAAGAATAATTTTACTTAAAGTTAAATTATGTAATCTAAATGTTTGAATTATTAAAATTTTGTTTTAAATGAATTTTAAATCACTATAATTTAATTAAATTTAGGTTTTTACAATTTCAACTTTTGAAAATATTAAGAGTAGATATTAATTATTAGTTTTTTTGTTAATATTTTTATTATAAACTCATAAATTCATATTTTTCATAACTTTTTAATAGACTTATTTGATATTATGACTTACTAACAATCATAGCCCTTACTTTTTACCAATAATTTTAGTTACTTTATCTTTGCTTTTTTAGTTATTTAATGCTATTAATGATACATTAACTAATTTTATTTTTGAAATTGTTGATTAGAAAATATGTGAGTATGAATACTTGTATACAGTAGATTACTATTATATTTTTGTCTTTAGCCACATTTTTATCTATTTAATTCATAATCCCAAAGCAAATCGAAAACCCAAAATTTGTGATAATCTCTATAAAATTCTTTTCTTTGTTTTGATAAGGCATAACTTTTTAAAATAAAATAAATAATAAATATAGATTTTTAATTATAAAATATAATTACAATAAAAGATGGAGATTGAGTAACTCAAAGAAATACAGCACAAAATTGAAGATTTTATAGAAGTAATCTAAAAAAATAAAGATTCAATTAAATATAGAATCATCCTATACCCTATAGAAACAGACTCCCACCAAAAATATTTATTCAATTAATTCAAATATTTTAAAATATTATTAATCTCGTAATTCTAGTAAAAGCTTAGAAAATAATTAATAGCTGTAATAAATATTATTTAGCCCATCATCAATGCTAAACATATTACTATTCCAATTTAATTATTAGACAGGTTTAGTATTGGGTAGTCTTTTATATAATTTTATCCTTCTAATGAAATATAACTAGTCTATATTTATTTAAATACAAAAAAAATAAGTTGTTGAGTAAATAAAAAAATGTAAATATTACCATTCCAATACATAATTTAAAAAAACAAGGGATGATATAAATCCAAATGAATAGATTTATAGTTAAAATTGTAGTTTTGCTATATTTTCTTATAATCAATACTATTGTAATTATTAAACTAATAAATATGTTTAAAGTCAAAGCTATATATATTCTTAAGTACTAGTAAGGGATATTTTAAATGTTAAAATGCTTGTATAATTCACAATCTAATATCTTTATTAAATTAAGCGGGAAATAGAATAATTCAAGAATTACTTACTAAAGCTATAAAGGTAGATTATTCATTAAAGGTGTAATTATTGCAAGCACTTACATATATTCGATTAAATATTTCACTAAATAAAGAATTTATGGATTGTAAAATATCTTTTATCCTAAAAGAGAAAATACTTGCCTTAGTTTTAAAAAAGTTGCGATTTTAGCTATTTCCAGAATTAAAAAGTAGTAAAAAGCAATGTTTAAAATGGCAATAAAAATGCTCACTAAGTTTAACTATATTCCGCATCTATTTTTTAAATAATTAATAAGTTTTCTTCATATTTTTAAATAAATTTTTTACTTCTAGCATTTGAATGGAATTATCTAATAATACGATTCTTACCATATCAAACCTTCCAAATCACAGTCCAAACATAAAATCCCTATATTTCCTTTTAAAATTACTTAAATAAAATGTAAAATACTTTTTTATCTTACCTTATTCACAGTATCTATTTGGAGATTATTGTAAATATAAAGGAACTATGCGATCAATGTCTCCAATGCAGTTAGAAGAAATTAAGCAATTTTAGTATGTATAATCAGTTAAAGATGATCTCCAATACCCAGTTGGCAGGAACATTTAATCATTTTCGCATACAAATGGACATTTAAAGCATTTAGAATTCTCAACTAAATTAAAAGTTTCTGTTGGACATTTATAACAGAAATCTTTTTTATTATGATCCTAAACTAAAGTTGTTCCTTTTGGACAAACTTTTCTAAATTAGAAAATCAAATCGAATGACTCTGATTGTTAAGTATTAGTCAGTTTTCCTTAAAAATCATAAATGGGAATATAATTAAAATTAGATGTAACCTTTACTTTAACATTAGTGCCTAATCTTCCATAAGCACTTAAAACATCTTTCAAATTAAAAACACCACTTTTTTATTTAATTGAATTAGGTATGACTTAAAATTCTTCTTAATCTGGTTCAAAGCTTAAAATTATATCATTTAATACTTCAGAAACCACTTAATTCTCAGAGTTAATAAGCTAAATCTAAATATTTTCCTTAAATATTTATTTTATTAAATATTTGAAAATACAAATATTTTACCTTCAAGAGCCCACTCGTAAAATTATAAATAGTAATATTTTTATTATACTTATTGCCATCTAAAAATCCTTGATATCCAACAGCTTATGAGATGAGTGTGTTTCCATAAAGCGTAGCAGTATTATTAATTAATATATTTTTGTAATTACTTTAAATAGGTAAGTTTTAAAGTTAGAAGAATACACTCCCTATTTTAGCAACATTCTGTATAAATTTTGATCTAAAAATATTAATATTATCAACTATATTTTTTTTATCACAATTAGAAGTAATTACTCCACCATAATCGTTAGCTAAGTTTTAATTGAAATACGAGTCTTAAACAAAGATATTAGAATTTTCAAGAAAAATGGCACCTCCACCTTTAATTGCATGATTTTAAATAAATGAACAATTTTAAAGAGTTTAAATTTTTTGGATGATCTATTATACATCACTTTAAAAAATTGAATTTTTTAGCAATATTCTAGAAATACTATTTTAAATAGGAGTTTTTAAGTAGAGCGAACCTCCATTAAAGGCAATATTTTTATAAAATAGACTATTCAAAATGATTATATTTATTGAATTGATTGATATATTTCCTTGTTCACAACCTAAACATTAATTTCCCTCATACTTTATATTATTTATTGTAACTTTATTAGACGAGATTTAGAATAAACTATATTAACCATCTAAAAATAAAGAATTAAATTTGGATATTGCTTAGTTTTAAACATATTCATCTAGTTTGATTTATATTTCTTAGCAATTAATATTTATTAAATTGATAAAGGTAATCAGACTATTATAATAGTTTTTTATCAAATTCAATTAAATAATACCTTGAAAATAAAATAATTATTGAAATGCCAAAAGTAAAATATTATCATCATATTTGTTTGATTCTAAATAATGTAATGTGGAAGTAAAACTACATTAAACAATGTCTAAATTATAATAATTTTATATTCTAAAATGACTAAACTCTATATTTTACTATAAATTTTATTCAAAATATGCTAGCATACTCTTAGAAAGGTTTATCATGTTAATTGATGTATAAAACTAAACAAACTCAAATAGAATTTAGCTCCTCTGATGATTTTAGTATGAGTAAAAAGTACTTCCAAGAAGAGAGATGTTGTCTGTAAAATTACAATTCCTAATAACCAAGAAGTTTTTGCTTAGAGATTTTGAAATATATATTGATCCACCTTTAGATAAGGATAAATTATTTTTAAAATCTGAATTTAATATAAAAATTTATGAAGTTAATTTTAATAATGAAATATCAATAAAAATAGCTCCTCCATAACATTCTTGAGTGTATAGACTATCTTTACTATTATTATTTATAAACTATGATTTATCTATAAGCATTTTTGCTTGATCTGTTGCAATCCAGTAAATAGCACCACCTTAAAAAGCTGTTCCTCCTATAAATGTACAATTTAGTACATCAAACACTTGAGAATAAACTTATGCAAGTCCTCCTTTTACGCTCGATTACTAATTTAAATTAATGCTTTATTATTAGAAAGTGGTATTTTTGATATTAACATAAGCACTTGCTATTAATAGCATATAATGCTGCTCATTATATTACTGAGAAGTAAAGATGCTATCATTAATGTCTAAATATCCAACTTAATTGCTTATCTATAAAGAAGAAGTTATCATTTTTGCACTGTTTTATCTATCGTTCTTTACAATTTAGTAAGAAAAATAATTTAAATATTTAATTTTAAATAAAAAACAAAGAAATAAAGTGTCTTACATTATTTTTATTAAAATATTTAGAAAAATTTGATGCATTAAAATTTTAGAGAAGGATACTGCCATCTACTTGAGAATTTATGTTAATAAAGCTCTAAGTTTCTTCATTTAATTTTTTATCACTATAGCTCTATAATTGCAGTCCATAAAATGTAATATTAATAAATTATATTTGATATGTTATTTTGTTATTAGCTTCAAGCTTATTTTTAATTTAAAATATTTAAATTAAATTTTAGGACGATATCAGCTAGTAAAATTGAGCATTTGTTATTATGAAAGTTGTGTTTATTGATTAAAAATCTAAGATATTTGAGGCATATGTTACTTTTTACATATTACCTGCAGTAAATTGATCAATATATATTGATTAACAAGCTTGAATTTATATTAACTAAGGTACTATTTCATCTTAAATTAGCAAGTTTTATATTAGCAATTAATTTATTTGGTTGAAATAGAAATATTAATAGCTTTTTAAAATTTGTTAATCGGCATTTTAAAAAGTATTATTTTCAAATGACAAATCTTTTAGCAAAACATTAATCATTGAATTAAATTCAAACTAAAATATTATTGAGTTTTAGGTTAAAATAAAATTCTATAAAAATTTTAATGTTGTGAAATTATATGTGGCGTTTGTGTTTTGAAGATTATTTTTTGAAGAAAGTCTGAAGATTGTAGTATCTATAAGTTTATTTTATATAAAATTAAAATTAGTTATGTTTAAAAAGTCAATGCTAATAAGCATTGCTTTTGTATTTAAGTTTTAGGCTATGATTGAGTTATTATAAATTAAAAATTCTCTTAGCTGTGTTTGGTAGAAATTGAGTGCATTTATCAAAATTGAAGAGTTGTAAATGTTAGAATTGCTACATACAAACTACTTTATATTTAAAGCTGATATTTAATTTTCTCCTTTTAGTAAAGCTTTAATCAAAATTGAAGATTAAGTAAGGTTGCTATTCAATAGTTTTATTTTTTAAATGTTAATCACTCCTGGTTATTAAAGCTCTAAAAATAAAGAAGATGTAAAAGAACTATTAAATATGATCAAATCTTATATATTATATATTATAGAATTTGAAGATACTAGAAATTAAATATCCAATAGCTTAGAATTAAATAATGTGATGTTATTAAATTTTAAATTATCAATTATAATTTATCTATTTAAATTTAAAACCTTAAATTTAAATAAGTTAATATGATCGCTAATTTGAGAAAAGCTAGAATTTGTAATTATAATTGAATCTATAAATTGACTCTAAATATCAAAACCAAATGAATCTTCTTTCTATTATTGAATAAAATCAATATTTTCAATTGTTATTTTATTAAAACCATTTATAATTGCAGATTAGATTTAAAGAATAGCAAAATTTTAATAATTAGAAGTTTGATTTGCTCTGATTGTTAAAGATAGATACTCTAATGAGTAAATTTATTCCTTAATATTAGTATAAATAGTAAATTAAATATTCTCATAACATAGTCGACTCTAATCAACATATTCAATCACAAGTTCTATTTCCCTTAGCTGAAGTTCATTATAAAAAACAAGTGCTTTTTAAAAGTCAGGCTCATTTAAAATGATTTAATTAAATACTTATCCTTATAACTTTGAGACATTATAGGGATCTTCAATAGTCCCTTTACCTAATTTTTATGACTAATCACCACAATATACATAGATTTTAGATATTTTTTTAAAATAGCAACCCTTATCATTACTTAGACAAAGTTAACACTTTTATCTTTATTTATCATATCTAATTTCATATCTTTGAAGCTCTAAGTATTTGCTTTAAACTTTTTATTTGCAGGTATAGCATTTAGTTTAGTAAAAATTTAAAGCGCTCTGATCAAATTAAGTTGTTCGGTCTTCACATGTTTCACAACTATTTATTAATAAAAATTATAAATAGAATAAATTGATTAATAATATTGAATAATAAATAATCAACGTTTATAAAAAATTTTCTTTTTTTATTCCCTACCAATATAATATAAATTATTTTTTTTTGATAATTCTAAAAATTAAGTAATCAAGAGAGGGATATTTATATGAAAATTTTTGAATTAAATTAGCCTTTATTTTTATAGAAGATTTTCATATATGATAAATAATGTTAAAATAATAATAATTACAGCATGGGACATAACTTACAATTCTATTGTT
Source organism: Tetrahymena malaccensis 436 (assembly GCA_000231845.2). Lineage (NCBI taxonomy): Eukaryota > Ciliophora > Oligohymenophorea > Hymenostomatida > Tetrahymenidae > Tetrahymena > Tetrahymena malaccensis. The sequence goes on along the minus strand of JH720037.1, from coordinate 61,434 downwards.
TCTAATCGAAAGTGACCATTTAATTAATATCTCTAAGATACTCTGAATTAAAGTACATACTAGCTATATACATTTAAATAGAGGTAATCTAGCTTAATAGAAGGTTATTATTGCATTAGATACATAATGGTTCATCATTATTAAATATGCATCTTGAACAAAAGTTTCCACATTTTGGTAAATCACACGATGTTGAGTTTTTATTTAATTTTCTACCATCTTAGCAATTTGAGCACAGGATACTAATTTTAAAGGTATTTTAATATGTAAGTCTTTAATCAAATGTGATTTGAGATAAAATTTATCTTTCATTAAAAAATATATTTGTAAAGTTAACCCTATCATTTTATAAGTATCCTGCTTCAAAACATGACAAACATCCATCTGGGCAAGGAATACACTGTGAAATACTAGGTATAAATCCATATTTACATTCAATACACTAATAAAAAAGCCCATAATTATAATCTGTAAACTCCAAGCAGTTAATACAATTTGGTATCTAGTAAATATAAAATACAAAAATAAAGATAAATAAATATAAATAATGATATTTTACTATCTAAGAACAACGCCTAGTCTCATCAATTTAGCCATTTGCAGGTTTAGTAATAAGTGGGATATTTTTTTATGACTAGTTTGGAATTAAATTAATACCTAGTTTTATATATTCTCCACAACCATCATTGTTATAATAAGCGCAATACTATTTTGTGTCTTAACAATAATAGGATCCTGTCAAGACTAATGGATGTTCATAATACTGATAACACTATGATTTGTAAAGACATCTGTTATTTTGACAGTTTAAACAATCATTAACAAGTATACCAGTAGATGGATTAGCACGAAACTAAAAATAAGTTTTAGAATGCTTACTATCTTTTGTCAATAAATCAGAATCTAGACAATATTTTGGTTTTTTTTATACATAGCAATCAAATCCTAAATTATAAAATTTAATCATAACTATTTAAATATATATTGAGTTTATTTACTATTTTAAAAGTCAAGAGTGTATCCTTATTGACATTTCATACAATATTTATTCAATTAATTTTTAGGATAAAATGCTAAACCAAATATCTTGGAGTTCACATAATTTTCATCTATTTCTTAAATTAAAATAAGCATTTTTAAAAAGAAAAAATTTAATTTGTTTAAAAAATACAATAAGAGCATTAAAGACAATATTTTCCACAGCTCTAACAGGAAGAGAGATCTTCATTAATCATATATCCATCTTGGCAATATCTGCATGTAAAAACAGATACATCAAAATTAAAATGATTATTTTTATATTATTCATATGTCAAATCTTCAAAATTTAAAATTTTTTTTTGTTGTATGATACTCATTCCACACTCTAAGCATCCCTAAGGGCATTACACACATTAATATGTTGAGTTAACATAGTAAAGATTTTGGCATTTTATACATCTGGCTGTTCCTTATAAATCAATATCACAGCTTAAGCAAACAGACTAACCTATTTTATTTTTTTATTTATCATAAAATATAATTATGAAATATATATTTTAAAATACATTAAGATGGTTTTAAAATTCTAGTAATTTTGAATATAGATCCTTAAAGATTTGTTTTTTAGATCAAATAGTGTAAATTTGATCCAGCATTTCTTGATAGTTTTTTTACTCCAGCAAAATCTACAACAATCTGGGTGCATGTTTTTAGTAAATATTAGGAATTAGCCCTAAGATAATTAAGAATATATTAATTTTAGAATTACTTATTTCAAAATATTTACCATTAATTAGCTTCTAAGTTACACTCTGCACATTAAATTGAGTATTTAGTCATATATTTATAGAGTTAAGACGAAGGATCTATCTTTTAATCATATACCTAGATATCACAATTTACACACATTTGCTTTTATGTTTAGTTATCAATAAATAGGAAATAATTTTCTTAGCACAACGTACAAGTATGTTAGTCTAGGCATTTTCTACATCTACAATAAATATTTATATTTAGTAACAGTTTTTTAAATAATTAAACTAAAATTTAATCTTAGCTAACATAAAACCTAAAAAAAAACATTATGTTTTTTAATATTTTCACAATTTTTTTTTCAATTTATAATTATTCATAATTTTATATATTTAATGTTAAATTTTATTCGATAATAATTTACCCTAGAGGACATTTTTAACTCCCTTACTAAGAGCAATCAGAATTTGGAAAGCAATCTTCTTAAATATAGGATAGATCAAAGTTAAAATAACCATTTTAAACATTGTTTGTTTTCTTATAGCACTAACGATTTCCAGGATTAACAAAGTTTTAGGGGCAAATAAGGCAAGTATTTTATTGACCGTTTGTAGTAATTACCTAGCAAATACTATTTTAATCTTTACAAATATTTACTTAAAACTAATTTAACTGATTAATATTTTATTTCAAGCATTTTTTGTCCTATCTGTAGTTAAATAAACATTCATTTTTAGTATAATCAGCTGTTACTAAATAATTCTATGGCAAACATTTACCATTGTATGATTGTAAGCAATACTACAAAGGACATACTGAACATCCTGAATACATTAAACTCAAACAATTCCCTTATATAAGTAAATCTATTTAAAATAATTACTTATGAATTTTATTACCTGAAGCATCTTAGCAAAATTTATTATTTAGAGGAATGCAAACTCCATTTTTTAAGCATTAGCTATATGAGCATCTATAGCATTAAGTAGAGCTATTTTGTGAAACACACCTACCTTAATTGTCAGAGCAGATAATGTTACCTTCTATCTTTTAACAAAACTCTCCATTCTGATTAGTGCTAATACAGTAGACGCCTTAAAAGCAACTTTACTTAAAAAGAATTTATTATGGAGATTTGAAGGAAATAATAAATTACTATAAGTTTGTTTTGATGAGGAATATTTTAATCATCTTCAGAAACACAAACACCGCTATCATTATAAATTCCTATTTATTATTTATTGAATTAATACTTTCATATAAATTCAACTATTTTATAAATTTAATGATTGATTAGATTTAAAAATTACCAATTTGCTAAGGATTTAGATAGTTTAATGAAACACATGAATTCTAGTCTTGGGTTGGCCCTAAAAGCAGACAGAACCTTAATATTAAATTTAATTAGTTATATTTTAATTATATTCAGTAAATTTCTACTATTGATGACATTTTTGGGCTCCATAGCTTTTTGTTTCATACTCTTGAAGGCAATTTTGAGAATTATATTCTCTTCCTGGATAATCAGGAGACAATTATATACATTAAAAATTTAGCAGGCAATAACCTTGAGCACAATTAGTAGCAAAAAAAGTATTTGAAGGTATACAAGATTAATCTAAGTTCCTTCCTATTATATTTTAATTTTAATTGGACAATTAAATACATACTCCATCTGATTATAAACAGTAGTCTCCTGTCAAACAGCTTATCGAGCCAGCTATTAAATAAGTTAATGAAATATTTAGAATAAATTAAAAATATTGTTAATTCTAATTTTCAAATAAAACAAAATATTTTAATAGATCAAATATCTTAATTGAAATTTTATTTTTAAAAAAATCTTTTTTTTATTACAAAAAAATATTGAGTTAATATTATTATTATTTTAATCTTTTCTAATTATTTATCTATTAAAAATTTTATTATGTAGATATTTAATTCATTTTTACGCATATTCAATTCAATACACTTTCCATCAGATTATTTAGCATTTACATCATTTCTCCCCTTAAAATACAAACTTGTTAGCATTAAAGGATGGCATACTTAAAAATTCCTATTAAAATATATTTCTATAAATTCTAAAAAAGGCAAATTAAATTTTACTCTTATTAAAAAATGCAATATTAATCAGAGTTACATTACTCAATTCCTATTTATAAAAGAAATATCATATATTTTTTATTTTTATCACTCATACTCACCTAGAGTTGATGTTTGCAATGGTGTGAGACAGTTTTATGTTAAAAGCTCTCTTCCAATAAAAAGTTATCCAAATACATAATCTCCTACATTTACACAATACTTTAAAAAATCTGATTTTTCATAAATGCAATATCCATCAGGACATCTATCAATATTTTAACCTGAATCTATTTATGATTAATAAGGTAAGCATCTTGAAGTTTGAGCTTCTTTTGCAAAATAAGGGGAATCTATTTCTGGAGATAATTATATACAAATTTACTATTTAGTTACTGGATCAGTATAAAGGCACGAATCATCTTAAATGCATATTCTTGTTAAATTAATATTAATAAATTTAGAAATAATTTTTTTATTAAAAAAAAATAATTGAAAATTTAGAGAAAATATTTTTCATTTAACACATATTATTTAACTTAAAAAAAAGTTAAGTTTTTGTTTCAAAATAAAAGATATTTATTAAAAATTTAATTATACATATTAGATTAAGATTAACAATTTCCTTAAGAGTCTTATCCTAAGCTATTACTTTCTAGCTGACACATGAAATGTAATTATGTTTATGATGAAGTTGTATTTGTTTTAGGATCAGTTTTTTCTACAGTAGATGTAGTATTTTATAAGCAGTGAAATTTAGAACAATATTTAATCTCATTTTTATCTACATTAAAATATATTGAATATTAAATGATAAAGATATATTTAATAAATTTTGTTTTACTTTTTAATTCCTCACCTTACATGATGCACTAAAAATTACTTTTTACTCCCTTTATTTGGAAAGATTACAATTATTTTCATAATAAAATATAAATTAATAAATTACACTAATAAGTTTTTATTATGTTATAAGTTCGCATATATTGTTTCTAATACAAGTTAAAGCAGATGTTTAAAAAGACGCAAAACATTCCTTAAAATTACTTTCAGAATCACCCCCACATGTATTGTTTTGTAATTTGGATATTATATTTTTTCCATTTAATTGTATACAATTCTTTTGAGATATGCAAAACCTATTTATTTTATTAATAGTAATTTAAATTAATAACACATTAAAGATACAATTTACCCAGAGAAGCAAGTATCTATTTCATCAGATTAATCAATAGAACTATCTATTTTTACACAAGACTTCAATTTTGTTATACCAACTATTTATTTAGAAGCATCACTAATTTCCACAATTTAATCATATTCATAAAAACAATATTAGCTCTATAAATACAATATCTCACCTATATTTAAAATATCAACCTGTAACTTAAATAAATAATCAATTCATATTTTTACTGTTTTAAGGAAGAGGCAGATTTAGATCAGTTTTTAAAGCACAATAATATACATTATTATATAAATATACACCAATTATTTAGTTATTTTATGGCAGCATATAATCATAGATCATTTCATCATTTTTGTAACAATATTTAGAATTCAGTAGCTAAACAGCTAGTAAAAAAAATAATTTTAATAGTTTTTTATTTAATTTCATTTTTATTACTTTTGAGGCTGAAGGAGGTTTTTTAGACATCTGAGATCTCTATACATGTTAAAATTTAATTGTTATCATAATAGCTTCCAATATAATTAGTATTAGGATCATTGTTCAGCCTAATGCACATTGTTTTCTACATATTAATACATACTTTATTTTATATTTCAATACAATATTTAATATTGCTTGATTCACCATCATTAACACAATTTCCTTTATTAGTTATTCCTGTATAATTGTTTGCTATAATATCTAGACATTTAATTTTCTCAATTGAGTAACATTCATTAACAGAGCATTATGAGTTTAATTTTTTAACTATGAATACAAAAAAAAAGAAATGAATTAAAATCTTCATTTTTAAAGGTATTTATTGTTTCTTTTTTTTATTATCTTTGTATTACAAAACTATTAATATTCAATTTTTAATTATTTTCAAAGAAATAATTATAAAATAAAATTAATACCACTTATTTGTTTATATAATTGTTAATTCAAATTCAAGCTTTCACCTTTCAAACTGTTTTGAATGGTAACACAAATTAAACTTTGTTATTTCTTTAAAAGTAAGTTACTTGAAATAAAATGATATTATTGGATCTAGTAAATTAACAATCCTAAAAATATTATTTTTGATAGTCATATTTATTTGTATTTGTTTTATATATTAAAATGTTACTTAGGAAAAAGTAAATAAATGTATGTATGAAAAATTTATCAGAAATAAGTAGAATTGAATTAATTAAATGATTTTTTATATAAATTAATCTCAAAAATATCATAATTAATATTTATCTAAATCCACACAAACATATATATTTTTTGATAATTTAATCAAAACAAATTAATTTATTAAGTAAAAATTCTTATATAAAAGGATAATTAAATATATTTTTTCTCTCTCATTTGCAAATTGAATAAAAACTATTTATTATTTATATTTCATCTTGATTAAAACTTCTTTAATTTATCTCAAAAAATTTCTAATTTTTATACCACAAACATCTGAATTAATTCATAGACTCAAAAATATTTAGAAATAAAAAACGAAGCAGATATTTTTCTCAAATTTTTTAGAGTAAATAATTTATATGTTTGTTAATCATAATATTAGAGTGAAATATTATAAATTTTTAATAGATTTTTTTACTACTTTAACTTCTTAATCTCAAATTTTAGATTTAAGAAAGTAATACTAACAATTATAAATATTTAAAGGTGAAAAATAAAAAGTAAATAAATTTTTACTATCTCAAATTTTGGCAAAATCATACTGTTAGTTTGTATTTTTATTTTAGTGACATGTATAAGAGTTATTTATAATTTTTTAAGATACTTATTTAATAGTATAATTTGCAAAAAATGATAGCACTTAATTTTTGTAATAATTTTAGCTACTTTCTGAGTTTTAAGTAATTGCATATGATAAATTTAACTGATTTATTTTTTTTATTATAAATTAGTGAAATATACAAGCATGAATAAGTGTAGATAATAGATTATTATTATATTCTCGTATTTAGCAAATATGTTTCAAAAAAATTGATAACCTTGATGCAAATTCAAAAAGCCAAATTTATTAAAATTCTGAAAAAAATATTTATTCTTTTTTTTGATAAGGAGTAACTTTTCAATTAAAAAATATAATAAAAATAAATTTACATTTTAAATCTATAAATGATTAAGGGATAGTAACTCAAAGAAATAAAACATTAGATATATGATTTTATAGAATTAGCATAGAAAAAAATAAATACTTCATAAAATATAGAAGTATTCAAAACAAAATAGCAACAAATTTCAACCAGAAATATAAATTAAATTAAAACAATCTATGATTCTAATGTATTTCTTTTAATAGTGATAATTAAGAATAAAAAAGAAAATAGATCTCCAAATATAACCTGCTTTAGAGTAATTTATCGATTAAAATCTTTTGCTTTAAAAAATTTCTTAATTTGTTTTTTCTTTTCTTAATTCTTATGAGAGGAAAATTATTAAATTTAATTCAAGTAAAAGTGATCATTTCTAATAGAAATATTGTAAGTTTTTGATTAAAAAATATATAAAGAGCATAATTTATTATTTTATATTTTTTGAGTCTTTATTTAGTCTTTAATCCTGCTGCTTACTTTTATACAGTAATCAAAATTTTGGATAAAGTATTGATTGATTTTACATATAAAAATAAAATTTTGAAAATATAAACCAAAATAAAATATTTAAATTATATGAATTTTTTTATTTTTTTTGAAATTATTTACCATATTTTGTAAAAAACTTTTAGAAAATTTTGCTTATAAAAATTCTTTTGTGCTTGATCTAATAGAGCTTTTCAAGCCCTACAAAAATCTGCAAATTGATTTTGTTAACTCTCCTAATGTTAAAAAATAATTATCAAAAGTGCTACAAACTTTCTGATGCAAGTAATTAATTTATCCTAATAATTTATTAAAATATTTTTGATTTTGCAAGTTTGATAATAATAAATTGTTGAATTTATTACGATTTTAAAATTAAAATAAGTTACTGAAAAGATCATATTTTAATTTAATTTAGATTATTTGCATATTAAGTAAATAAAATAAATTTATTAAATTATTTCTTCCAAATTAATTAGCTCTATTTGCATATTGAATAAACAAAAGTAGAAAACACTAATAATTAAAATAATTCATTTTATTTATTTAACTTAAAATAAAATTTTAAGAATTTAATTTGAGTAGCTTGTTTGAATTGTTATCAATAAGCATTAGTATTTCCAAATTACAATCCATACTTAGTGTATATTCCAATTTTTTGCAACTTATAGTTGATATAGTAGTTACTGTAGACTTATGCAAAGATAATCATGAAAATAGGTGGGATACCCATAAAACTATAAAACTGAACTGGTTTGTCTTTAATAGATTTTCCCCACTTAGTTGCATAGAGAATTGTTGTAGTTATAAAAATAGAACCTAGAGACCCATAGAGTTCTAGTCTCTATCCTCTGCCTAGCTTATCATTAACATAATTGTAATCATCTCTAGTGACATAAGGGTGATACAAAACTTTCAAAGGTAACTTAAACCTACTATTTGTTTTAATATTCTAATTGTAAGATTTCACGTAAACTTTTTCAGCAAAGTCGTTTGGAATTTGCACTTTTTCTTTTTTGTATTTAATATTTATGTAAGATTGCAGTAGCATCTTGAAATCTCTACTTTCCCATGGCTTAAGCAAATCATGATGATTCCTCAAATGACTATTTTCGCTAAACATTTTTGATAGAGAGTCATTTTATTCATCATCATTCAAATTTTCATTTAATGTAATCTCATCTATCACATTAGCAACTAATGAAGAGTCAATTATCATTTTCTATTAATCTATATTAATTTTATTAGTTATCTCCACTATTCTATTTTTTCAGACTTTTATATTATATCAATTAATTAATATTAATCAATTTAGAAGGAATTAATAAAAAGTTCATAAAAACAAAACAAAAAACTCAATTGCTTTCTGATCAAGATTTTAATTGAATATCCTAAAAGATATTAATGCTTTTAATCACATTATCAAACGATTAGAAAATTCTTTATCATTTCTTACTTATACTTTCATCATCCTATTATAAAAATAAAATAAATATATTAAGTATAATTAATAAACATATTTCAAGTATTTTCAAATATGAAAATAGCTGTTAGAGATGATTTTTAAATATATTTTTAATTAAAATCATTTTTTAATTTTTATTTTTAAAATTAATGATAAATTTAAATTATTTAATAATATGAAAGTAGGTGTTTCTGCTTTATTTTAATAATACACAGATTTAAAATATTTTTTATGCGTATAGCATAATTATAAAAATGTTAGGATAATTACTAATAAAAATTTAAGGCTGTAAGAAATATTTATAAAAATTTTTTGAAACTTATGAAATATGTATTAAGTTAGTAAAGTTATTTGAGTAATTTAGCAGATAAACTAAAAAAATAATTAAATTTAGTCTTATCTATTTTAATATTAACTAAATGAGTTAGAGCTATAATATGAAATTTAATTTGAACATAAATAGTTAATAATTGAAATTAATTGTATTTTTGTTTCTAAATGCGTATGCTATCTCCAGCTTATCAAATTTTTTAAGAGATGAATAGAAAAAAAAGAGGAGTTACAAGGAAGGATTATTAATAAATTAAATGTATTAATGAGAGAAAGAATGAATAGCTTAATATAGTTCTTTCAAATTTTTGTAAATTTGATATGCAATAATTTATAAATAGAAATTTTTAAATCTTGCATATGATGAATGATTGAATGATAATTAATTAATAGTAAGAATTAATTAACTCTAACTCATAATAATTAGAATAGCAAAATCAAAAAGATTATATTAGAAGAGTATTGTATGCACATACAAAATATCAAATAAACAATTTTTTCATAGAACATTGGCAGATTATCAAATATATCCTAAAAATTTCAGAAGAAAAAAAGTTTAGTTTTTAGAGCAAAAAGCAAAAGGATACTTATATCTAAGGCAATTTAAAATAGAGTTCATAGCAAATATCAAAAAAAGAAAGATAATTAGTTACATTTGCTAAAATTATATAAGTTTTGAGACATTTTACAAGGATTGATTGAGAATGTAGAAAGATTACTATTAGAATAACAACTACTACAAGTATGGTCACTAGAATAACAACTTCAACACAACTATGAGTCAAACGACTCTCAAAGATTTTGAGGTAATATCTAAGTTAGGAGAAGGCTCTTTTTCATAGGTTTTCCAAGTGAAGAGAAAGTCTGATGGCATGATTTATGCTATGAAGAAAGTAAAAATGGGTTTGTTAAAAGAAAAGGAAAAAGAAAATGCTCTCAATGAAGTTCGTATATTAGCTTCTTTGAACGACGAGTTTATTGTTGGGTATAAAGAAGCATTCATAGATGAGCCATCCTAGATTCTTTGTGTTGTTATGGAATATGCAGCAGGAGGTGATTTACAAGGTAAAATCACAGCAAACATAAAAAATAAGACAATGTTCCCTGAAAGCGAAGTTTGGAAAGCATTAATTCACATGTCTAAAGGATTGCAAATACTTCATTAAATGCAGATTCTGCATAGAGATCTCAAGTGTGCAAACGTTTTCCTTTCATCAGAAGGAGCCTATAAGTTAGGTAAGATTTCAATTATGTTTGTAAAATTATCAAAATAAAAATCTATTTCAAGTAGTTTCAGCAAATATATTTCTGCTTAATTTTGAATAGATATTCATTTTTATGCAAGCTTTTTGTTTTACATTCAATAATAAGTGAAGAAATTTAAAATTTTGATAAAGTTTTAAATAGAATTTAATTGTTTTATTAACAAAATCAATAAATAGGTGATTTAAACGTATCAAAAGTAGCTAAAAAAGGATTAGTTTATACATAAACAGGAACACCATATTATGCATCACCTGAAGTTTGGAGAGATGAGCCTTACGATGTTAAGAGCGATATCTGGTCTTTAGGCTGTGTACTCTATGAAATGTGTGCTCTAAAACCACCCTTTAGAGCTAACGATATGGAAGGATTATATAAAAAAGTATAAAAAGGAGACTTCGAGCGTATTCCTAAAAAGTAATAGACAAAATTATTTATCACTTTTTATTAACATTGAAATCAGTTCAGTTAAAAACACATAATTCTCTATTTCAAAACATTTATTTATTTTAGTTAGTTACTCATCAATAAATTCATCATTAAAAGATATCATGATATTTTAATTTAGCAAAATATCCTTTAACAAAAAGCAAAAATTATTTGAAAAAGGTTTAGAATTCGTTATCTAAGCATATTTATAATGAAAAATGAAAAAAATAATTAAAAGATTTAAAAATAATTTCAATAAGAGTAAAAATAACAAATTTAATAAAAAGAAAAATGATTATTTTTAATTTTTTATAGTTAACATTTGAAAATATTTTTTTTAATTAAATTGAATACAGATATTCTGAAGATTTATAAAGAATGCTAACCATGCTATTGAAAGTGAATCCAAAAGATAGACCAAGTTGTGAACAGATTCTATCAAACCCTATAGTTTAAAGAAATGGAGGCGAAGATGCTCAATAAAGACCACCATCTAATAAAAAATTAGTTAAAAAGTCTTCAAAAGTTGAACTCTTGTAAACAATATAACTTCCAAAGAATTTAGGGCTACTTAAGGGTAAATTACCAAAAGCTAATTATAAAAAAGCAGAGTCAATAGATGATATAGAACTTGATTATGAAAACGAAGAAAAAGAATAGCTGTAGCAATAGTTAAAAAAAACAAATAGGATAGTAAGTGCAGGAGTTCGTCGTACAGAAAATTACGTTAATAATTTAGGAAATAGAAATAATGTACCTGCTCCTCTAGTTAAATAGCCATCAAGTAATGAAGTAAAGCATCCCCTTCTAGCAAAAGATGTTACTCCATTGTAATAGAAATAACAATACGAAATACCCAATAACTACAATCCCTCAAGCATAGCAAATAATGCTTCTAATATTAACTAAAATGGATAACCCACTGGATTAAAACCTAGAGTTTTAGGTAGACCTATTAGCGGAGTTGTTAAAAATAATATCCCCCCTTTGAGTCCTATTCAAGGCCTAGCTAAAGTAAAGCCTACACTCAGCAGACCAACATCTGGAGCAAGTGTAAATTAAATTAATGGTATTAACTACAATAAAGACTATAACAGTAACAGAGTTAATGCTGTCAACGAACCAATAAAACCCACAAATAACTATTATTCTAATTAACCTCAATAAATAGTGAATAGGAATCAAGTTAATAATGAACCCTTAATAACTAATAATAACCCATACAGAAATGTTGCTGATAGATATGAAATACCTTCAAGTAATAACAATTACAGCAATATAAATAACAATAACAATAGATACTCTGCGTTAAATAACAATGGTGCTAATTCAAAAAATTTAACTCCTTAGCAGTATTTGATGAAATAGTAAAATCACTACAATGAGCTTTATAGCAAATATTAGAACACTCCTTCATCAGCTAATGCAAAGTATGAAGATTTGAATACAAAATTAGCTATGAAAGAGAAAGCTCTCTTAGGTGGAGGGGGTGTGAGTTAAAGTTAAAATAACGTGAATGCAATTGCTGATAAATACAATAATAACAATAACTAATACAACATTCAAAGAATTTATTCAGAATAAAATGTCATGAATTATGGAAAACCTTAAAGAATTTAGTCATCAAAGCCCTATGTAAATAACAACAACAATTACAATTATGACATTTATTAAAAAGAGAGCAACATTTAACAGTAATACAAATCACCTCAATATGGACAGTATAACAACAACAATAATAATAATTATAATGCAGCAAACAACAATAATAATATTGTAAATAACAGTAAAGCTTACGATCCTTCTAATTATATGTATGGAAGAAGACAACAAAGTGCAAATATAATTGCATAAGCAAGAAATTAAGTGTATGGAAATCAATAGGCTTACTAAATGCCAATATAGCCTGTCAATAATATTCAACCTATCAACAGATAAGCCCCAGTGAATAGACCTGTTTGGTGGGGTTGATTGAGAAAATGAATGGGCAAGTAAAAATGCCTAAAACTATATAAATCTGAATGAATAAATAAATGTGATTTTACTAAAAAGAATTTGTTTATATTTATTAATGAAAAAAATATTAAATATTATAAATTATATAAAATAATACAATTAATAGAAAATTGTCTTGATATAAAAAAATTTCGTATCATATATAAAGATACTAAAAATCATTTTCGCTCTTCTAATAATTACATTTTTAATCCTATTAAAATAGAATTAGAAACCAGAAGATGTCATTTGTATTTGTTTATAAGTATTCATTTTGTAATCTTTCATTTTAAATTTTTAAAAAGAATTTATTTTTAGAAGATATTTATCTCTCATAAAATTATATGAGTATTTAAAAGAAATACAATATTAAGTTTAGTCTATTAACATTTTTATGACAGTTTATTTAGTGATAATGAAATTGAATTAATTAATTTATGCTATTATATATATATATAATTGAATCCTAAGATTCTCCCTTAATAATACAATATGTAATAAATTTATATTATATATAAATTTTAGGTAAATGATATTTTTTAAAAAAAAATAGTTATTTTTAGAAGAAGAAACATATTTAAGTATTTATAAAATTTTAAATAATTTTTTACTTTATGAAATTAGAATTTGTAAATAAATTTATTACCAATAAATTCATCAGTTTTTAATTTAAAATCTAAAAAAGCAACTAAGTTTTGAGATGCTAGCTATTTATATCAACAAAATAAATGAATAAATTAACTTTTGTAATAATAATATCAGCATCAAATGAAAAATTAAGATGTAAATTAAGGTTAAACCATTTATGACACTTTTTAATTTAATAATTATCATTTTTAGATATTGCATATAAAAAAGATCATTTTTTAGGTTGCTCAGTCATTGATTCTATTTCATCTAAAATTAATATTAATTAAAAGTCATACTATTTGTGTAAATTTAAGTTATAGAAAGTTTTTAAATTTACAAATCCAAAATAAAATTTTTCAAATATTTATTTAACATTGAAATTTATTTAAATAAATCATTTTAATTATTTCTTGCTTGAAAATAAAAAATAAAAATAATTTTTATGTTTTTTATTTATTAGTTTGCAATTTTTGTTTAGAATAGATAAACATTTTAACATTTGAAGAAGACAGTAAAATTATAGCGTCTCTTTATTGATTTAAGAGAGGCATGAATAAAAAATGCAAAAAATTAATGGAGAAGAGGATTTTTAGATTTTTTCAGATTTAAACAGACTCTTATTAAAGAGGATTCTATTACTTTGATGAGTTAACCATATCAGAATCATATTAAATTTTGATTCTAACAAGTGATGATTTATTATAATTGAAATCAAAACGAAAAATTAATATAAATAACTAAACATTTTTAGTTATATTCTTTTTATAAGACTAAAGTTCAACAATAAATACAAAAAAAAGCGGCTTTATCAAAAAGCTAATTAAAAATAGGCGGTTGTACATCTTCTAAGAGCAAATAAAATAAAAAAAAAATAATTAATACAGATACAGATTTACCTTATTGGGAAATGGGAGCATAATCAACAGATCAAGGCTTATTAGAAATAAGATTCGGTTAATACCTCTTTTAAATTCGTGTGATTAGCTAAAGCGAAGTAGGCTTAGAAATTATTGATATTAAAACCTTCTAGACTTACTCTTTAGAATCACATTAGTTTGTCACACAAATTAATTCTTCGACTCTGATAGCTGCTTTAAATAGAAAAGAGGAGAACCATCTCAAACTTTCTGTTTCAGTAGGACTTACAAATGAGAAGGAGAGCTTCTTAAAGTTAGTTTTAAGTGTTTCTTATGATTTCATTCCTGAATTCAGCGAAACTCTAATTGTCCCTTTGAAGAAAGGTGTCAGCGAAAAGGAAACAGTTTAAACTCAATTAAAGCTTATTAATTCAGAAATTTCTTATTTGTAGAAATCGATTGAAGGACACACTTAACAATCTTGCAATAAATATGTAGTTACTAACAATTCTGGAACTTTTAATGGAGCAAACCATATAATCACAAAATTAGAAATACCAAGAGGAAAATATGAAATTAATTTGCAATTCTACACTCAAAGTACTTAAAATTGGATTTATCTAAAACTAGCTAATTCTTAAACTGGCACTGATTGTTTGAGATTACCTGAAGGAGGTTATTATTTTACTTTAGCTAATAGCAGCTATTACTAACCTCACATAATTAGATCAATTGTAGAAATAACTAATGAATCAGCTACCTTACAACTTGAGTCCCAAGCCTGCAATTCATATCCTTGGAATATGAAAAATTTAATACTTTCAGCTACATAAATTTGAATAAAATAAAATAAATTATTGTTTTTTGATGTATTATATCCATGTTTTTTAGATTAATATTGTAATAACAAGCAAAATAAAGTAAATCAAAAAAAACCAGTTTTCAGTCTTTAATTTTTACAAGTTTTTTATTATAGAAGGATAAATACATAAATATTGATAATAAACATTCTACTCAAAAAAAATAATGTTAATTACAATCTTTACTAAATGATTATGATTATATCTATTACAATGTTTTAAGAAATTAATAACTTATCAAAAAAATAATATTTTTAATTTATAAATGATAATCTTAATTTTCTGTTTTGGACAGCTAGGTAAAAGGCTAGGAAATGATAATACTCTATTATTATGGATAAAATAAAAATTTGAGTCAATAAAAATAAATATTTTTTATTTAAAATGTATTTATATTGTTAAATTTTTTATTTAAAGAAAGCAGTTTATTGATAAAATAATTGATAAATTTTATACAACTAGATATATTTAAATAATAATCCATCCTAATATCATATACCATAACATTTTTTATAATTTGAGATTTGAATTTGGATAAAACTTATTTATGTATGTATAATATTTTAATTTTAAAAATCTTAACTGTTAAGAATTATTTTTGAGATTTGAAACTTTACAAATAATTATGAATAAAAAAATGATAATATAGTGAATTATTTTTATTTAAGAAGTAAAGATCATTAAAAATCATAGGATTTCCTATTTTAAGTTGATTAAATTGTTTAGATATTTCGAATTATTTAGTCACTCTGGGATGGAGTGTTGGGATTCATTTTGCTAAAAGAGTAGTTATTATTTTCTTGAGTAAAAAAATCTTCTAAGTTTTACGACAATTCTAATTACTTAGATTCGATCAATGAGTGATGATGCAGAAAATTTTTTTTTTCAAAGTTAGATTGGTTATTGAAAATTGATTAAGTTTTGAATTTGTTGCTGTTTGTAATTGTTGTTCTTATCTTAGAACTACTTATTTAAGATATGTTATCGAAACTGATCTTCTACTATTTACCATCAAATAATTTTTGAGAATAAATAAATCCAGGTTTTTTCTAGCTTTTAGTAATTAAATTTTTAGAATTAAGAATATTTTATGATTTATAGATGAGTTTATTTTATTTGCTTTATTTTTTTTTAATTTTAAATAAAATATTTTTAACGTTAAATGCAGGAAAATAGCTAATCATATTTTTCATTTTTTCAAAGCTTCCTTAGAATAAATCAAATTATTCTTAAAAAAATTCTATTTTACTTATTTCCAATTAGGTTTGTTTTGTTAATAAATCATTAAAGCTTGAACTTGGAACAATACTAAATAATTTAATTAACCTCTGCTATGGCTAATAATTGTAACTTAGGTATTTTTAAGATAGTTAAGAATCATTTTTTTGACTCAATGTATTCAGCTTAGATGAATTATTATTGATGCAATAAGTTTGCATTTATTTAACATTTTATTAAGTTTGTTAATTATTTTCTGAGTAAAGCTAGCTCTGAATGCTAGATGTTCTAAAATAACTTGTTTATGGTAATTGAAGAGAAATACAACTTGGTCTCCTATCATTTTATCCTGGATTTTGTTTTATCTTAGGAGATTCTAAACAGCTTTCGTTAACATTATCTTTTTATTCTTCACTTTCATCTAAAGATGAATTTGATTTTTTTGAACTCAGAGAGCGCTTGAAAGACTTCTATTTATTTAAATTAGACTTTTACTTTAAGAAAGAAGATAGTTGATAGTTCAATTGAGGAATGTTTTATATACTTTATGTATGAGAAGACAAGATATTTGTGCTAGAATTTAAATTATTATTAGGAAAGCTAGCAGCATTTAAATTATTTAGATTTTCTTTTAAATTAGAATCAATTTATTATTAACTTTAAATTCCTTCATTCTGTTGCTATGAGCCATACTTTTGGAAAGAATTCAAATACAAATATTTTTCTTCGTATTAAATGAGATCTTCTGATTTATTATTGAAATATTCTAACAAACAGCTACAGCAGCTCCCAATCATGACTAAAGATTTCTTTTTTAGCTTCAAAGCTCTTTCTTACTTTGGCTTCTCTCTCTTTAAATGAGGTAAGCTGTAAAAAGTTGAACTAATAACTTTGCCTTTATTAGGATAGATGTGTAAATAAGGACATTCGTCTGCATCGTGATTTTGATCACTGCAAGAAATGCATTTCATCTTTAATATAGTTCTATCTTTAGAAAGTATTACAGTATCTTTCATCATGCAAAAGTTCTCATATTCTGTCTAATCTTCAGAAACAACTCTTAAAAAATCTGACCTCTTAATTTTCATTAATTTTGAGAAGTTTAAGCTTTTTAAACTCATTTTAGACTACTATCCACTAAAAAAAGAGAATTCCCCAAATTGGTCTCCCTAAAAAACGAGAAATATATATTTAAATATTAAAAGCAAATGTTTAAAATTTATTTAAAATATATTTTGTACAAATTATAAGAAATTTAAAAGTTAATAAGTTAGTAGCTTTTATTAACTCTCAAACAAGCTAAAATAATGAATAAACTATTTTAGCATAAAATTTATTAAACCTTTAAAAATCGAGTTAGTAAATTAAAGAAAAGGAATTTAATAAAATTTTGAAGAAATAAATTGTTAGTAAAGTAAATTTTAATTATAGAAACAAATACTTTTTTTAGAGTGTATATGATTGAAGAATTACTTAACGCCTTTTATTTAGCTGATTTATTTGGGGATTAAATGTACACTTGTAATTCACCATGTAGGATAAAATATATTGATATATCTTAGTCGTCTAGTTCTGTATCATAGATAACTTCTTCAGGAGTGCATCTTTACTCTTAAATAAAAGGAAGACATTTTAATAGAGTGTCATAACTAAAATTTTGCTTAAATATCGAATTGTCCCTAAATATGACTCTATATGATTCAGCTAGTAGTTCTTCTCTAAGCCCTTCAGAGAGTTACTAAATAATTTCTTATTCTTCAAACTAATTCTCATCATTTTTTTCTTTCCAGTAATAACTTTAATAAATTTTAATATTTTAAAAATATCAAAATAAAATTTTAATAATATTTTATTAAAAAAATTTATAGTTTATAAAAAATAAAGTGATTTATTTGTATTCCAAATAGAATTAACGAATTGGTCACAATTTCTAAGATTCTTATTAATTAAAATGGTATTAATTTAAAAGCAAGAAAATATTACTCTAAATATTCATAAATTTTTTTCATGGTTGATTTAGAAACTCCTTTTCTTATCATATAATTTCCTATGATAATTCTTTTTTATCTGATCAGCTTCTCTACTTAATAGAAATCTTAAAATATTTATCCTATGGAATTGATTGTGAATCCGAATATTACACAACAAGTCATCATCAAGAATATACAAACTAATACTTCAATTACATTACTTGGTCTGACGTCACCAAAACCAACTGTAATCATGGTTACAGTTATGAAATAGTAAGAATATATGTATTAAACAACCCATGAAGATTTAGTCAGCTGCATCAGTTCTATCCATGTTTAGGGATTGTTATTGATATTTGCTTAACCTGAATATTATAGATCGTAAATAGGCTCTGAAAACTTAGCAGCTAATATCCATATGCAAGCAAAAATGTGAGAAATAAGCAAAATATTTTTAAATAAATTAACCAATTCTATAATATTTTATGCTTTTTTATCAAGCAAAAATTTATCTTTCATTTAATTTATAATTGTGTTAATATCATTATACTTAAAAACAATAGGTAAGAGCAACATCAGAGCTATCCTTGATTAATATTAATCTTATATTATACAGTAGTAAATGAAAGGAAACAACGAAGAAATAAAATCATAGTACAGTGCAAAAGATTCTTTATAATTTTTGTAAATGGCATTTCTGCTTGTACTTAAAACGCCTTTAACATAAATAGCTGTATTAATCACTATGAGAATATCAAAAAATATTAAAAATTAGCATGCAAATAAGATTTAGATGAAGAAAATATCGCTTAATAATTCTTCAAAGCTAAAGCAAATCAAATAAAAAAAAAAACAGATTAAAGTTGCTAAGATCTTGAAAGCTTACCAAATCTCAATATACTTTGAGTGAGGCAAAAAAACTGGTATTTTTTAACCGAGATAATCTAAAATATTTTATTTCTTCTCAAAGAGACAAAAATAGCTATAAAATTTATTTTTAAAGTTTTATGCATTTCCTTTTAATCCCTATTCATTTGAATTATTTTTTTCCTCTGAGAAAAAACTTTTGTCATTTATCATATGTATTTATTGCGGCTTTAGCAATCTAAACATCCTACTTCTAGCTAAATTTAAAAAAACATTAAAGTATTTTTAGAATCTGATTTTGTAAAATATTTTTTATAGTCTATTTAACAAAATTGATGTCGACTTCTAGCTTAAGTTGCTGCACTAAACTATAAATTCTCTCTACTAAATGCTTTTATTCTATGAACCAAATAAAATCCCATCCCATTATTATTCTAAACAGTGATTAGATAATTAAAAGTCTGATCTCTAGTGTTAATTCTGGTTTAAAATTGATGGTTTGCTCTGTTAAGCATCTATCATTTCTTTTACTTTATTTTATGTCTTGTTTTAGTAGAAGTTTGTGAATTACAACTTTTTTAATTTAATACTAAAGTAATTAAAACAAATTCTTTACTAATTTTTCTATAAAACACAATATTCATATAAGTATAAAGGCAATTTTTAACATACTTTGGCAAGAATTCAACCTCAAAACATAAAAAATTCGAACCTTTTAAAAATTAAATTTTTTATTTTTGAATTCTGATAAATTATTTATAAATCTTAATTTATCTAAAATACTTGTTCAAATTAGCTGTTTAAAAAATATTTCTTTGAATTTAATTTTATTTTGTTTATTTTAATAGTTAAAAAAATTACCCAATCAAATATATTTAAAGTTAACTTTCAAAAAACATAAAACAATTTTCTGCTATTTAAATTATTTGTGATATAACCAACTCATTCATTCATTAGAAATAATAAGTTGTTTTTTTGTTAAATATTTTAACTTCCTTAAAATTTTAAAAATCTTATTCATTTGTGAAGCTTTAAGAAGGTGTATTAGGGTCTATTTTGCTTCCTGTCTAGTTGTTGTTTACTTCTTATGTAATGAAATCTTCTAAATTTTAACATAATTCAGATTTTTCTTCTAAGTCTTAATTTTATTTATTAAGAAGAAAATGAGATTTAACTTTCATATTATCTGAGCTCACTTACTTACTCTCAGCTCTAAATAGTGAGGAATTCATCCTTTAGTCCTTTCTCTACTGCTGATAATTCTTGAAGTTTTAACTTAAAAGCATATTTTTTTAACTATTTCTGTTTTTATTTTTATTGATTAATCCATGATTTATTAGACTGCGAGCATATTCAGCTTTTAAAGATTATTTTCTTGAGGTATTTTATAAATTCTACTTTTTATTTAGCTTATCTAAAATGATTTTGTAATTAAAATAAGGAAAATAATTTATCATTCTTCTCATCTTTTCAAACTGCCCTAAAAAGCAATCGAAATGTTCACTCAAAGTTTCTTATTTGTTTATTTCCTATTGAGTTAGTCTTTTGACATACATTTCGCTATATTGACGAGGTATTTAAGATATAGATTAAACGTATTTTAAAGATTAAGAAAATTTATTTTCAGTCTAGCTATTCTTATTATTGTTGTTGTTGTTGTTGTTATTGTTGTTATTATTAATGCTGATACTGCTACGATTTGAAGACTGGGGCTATAAATCACTTTTAAATGTATTCAATCCAGATAAATCTTTTGTTATTTATTTTAGAGAAATTTATTTGTTATTTTACTAATTTGATGAGCAAGGTTCTTGCAATTTTTAGCTTTGATTGCTAGAACTATTTGTATAAGCGTTCTATGGTTATTGTTAATGTTGACCAAAACTTGAGTCTCTGTCTTGCAAAATTTTTAATTTCAGTTTTGTATTTTCTAAAAACTCCTCACTTTACTCTTGTGAATCCTCATCACAAGAAGAGTGATTTAATTTTTAAAAACTGACTTACTTAGCAACTGATAAATTCTTCTTAGCATTTGATGTTTATTTCATGTAAGAAGAAGGTTATTGGATTAGTTATTAATTATGTTAAGTTACTATACTTCCTGAAGGATTAGCATGAATTGTAGTACTAAAATTTTCTTTACTGTTACTTAAGCTTAATGATTCAGATCGTTAGATAACATTTATATTGTGTGGAGTTGTATTACAAATATTTATATTGATATTACTTTCTTTTGCATAAGAATCATTCAGTTTTTAATTTAGCAATTCTACTTTCTCTTCAGGAGGTATTACAAAATAAGAACTTTATCTTAAATAAGGAAAGACATTTATATACTTTTCTTCATAGGATACCAAATCCTCATATTTATCATTTAAAAATTAAAAATACCTTTCATAAAAATTTTCCAAATTTTCTAAAGTAGGTTGCTTATATTTTATAGATCTTTCTATTTTAAGTTCCTTTCTTTTCAGATGGGAAACACTATTAAGTAATTATCCATAAATATTCCCTTTATTTAACTATAAATGAAGATGAGGGCATTATCCTATATCATGAGTTTAATCATTACATGATTAGCATTTCTTTTTTAGCTTAATAGGATTTTTTGAAAAAATCATCATATCCTTAATCATGCAAAATGTTTCATATTCCTCTTTGTCTTCCATAATAACTTTTATAAAATCTTATCTCTTTATCTTTAATAACTTTGAGAAGTTTAAACTCTTCAAACTCATTTTAGGCTATTCTCCAGTAAAAAAAGAAACTTCCCCAAACTAGTCACCCTAAGTATTTTAAATTAAATTAAATTAAATAACTTAGTCGATAATACTTAAATTAATTTTCTAAAGATTTCTTTCTGTTTATTTTTAATGAAATAAGTAATTTAATAATTATCCTAAAATTTTCACAGTAAAAACGTAAAAAAAAAACCATAAGTTTTCATCTATTTAAATTTAATTTTAATGCCTTTTTATTTATATTTTTGAAAATAATTATTTAAAATAAAAAAAGACCTATTTAATGATAGTGATAGCTGAATTTTAGAATTGAATTTTTCTTTTATTTGAGTTATCTGGCGATTGAATATAAACCTCAAGCTCTCCTTACTAGACAAAATAGAGCCAAACATCAGAATCACCAATTTCTGAATCATATATTACTTCTTCTGGAGTACATCTTTACTCTTGAATTATTGGCAGGCACCTTAATAAAGTTTCATAACTAAAGTTATCTTTAAAGAAAGAGCATTCTTTAAATATAATACGATTTGATTCAGCTAAAAGCTCCTCCCTCAACCCATTAGATAACTGTGAAATTATTTGATTTTCCTCTTACAAATCCTCATCACTTTTTTCTCTCCAATAATACCTATCATTCATTTTAAAATTAAACAATAAATTTTTAATACATCATTAATTTAATGATTAGCTTTATGCTTTTTACATTTTCATGAACATTTCGAATATTTATTTGCAAAATATTTTAAATGAAAAATAATGAATTAATTACTCAAGATACTCATAAACATCATTCATAGTTGATTTAGAGACTCCTTTTTTTATCATGTAGTTTCCAATAATAAATCTTTTTTATCTAATAATATTCTCTTTTTAATAAAAATCTTAAAATATTTGGCCTATAGAGTTAATAGTAAAAGCGAAAATTGCACAACAAACCATCATCAAAACTGTGCAAACTATAATTTCTATTACATTAGTAGGTTTGATATCACCATAACCCACAGTGGCCATTGTCACTGTAATAAAGTAATATGAATAAATATATTACACTAGCCAAGAAGAATCTGTTAATTACATAAGATCAATCCATGTTTAAGTATTATAGTTATTGTTTAAATTACTTGTTTATTACTATAATTAAGGAATATCGTATACTAAGTAAGATATTTTAGCTGCCAGTATCCAGATGCATGCGAAAATATGTGAAATAAGAATAACATTTTTAAATAAATTAATTAACTCAATGATGTTTTAAGCTTTTTTGTCAAACAAAAATTTGTCTTTCATGTTGTTCATGATAATGTTTATATCTTTGTATTTAAAAACTATTGGCAAAAGTAGAACTAAAGCAATTCTTGAATGCCAACGATCATTAGCAATAATGAAATAAGAAAGAGGAAAGAGCTGCGAAATAAAATCATAGAAAAAGGCACGTGATTCTTTGTAATATTTAAAAATAGCTTATCTATTTGTGCATAAAATACCCTTCACATATATAGCAGTATTAGCATGGATGAATATATCCAAAAATGTTATCAGTTGACAAAAGATTATAAATTCTATTCTGAAATACTCATTAATCTATGCTTCAAAACTAAAGCAAATAAAATAACAAAAAAAGCATATTAAAGTAGCAAATATCTTTATTGCTTGCCAAAATTCTATGAACTTTGTTTGAGGCAAAAAGACTGGGATTTACTTGTATAAGCAATCGAGTTTACTTTTTTCTTTCCCCTTTTTTTTGGGACTTTAATTATGATAAATAATGCTATAAACTTTACTTTTAACAGACAGTTTTCTTTTATCAACTATCTTGTTTACTTAAAAAGATTGAAGCTTTTCTTCTTTAAAGTAAGCTTTATCGTTGATCATTTCAATTTATTTCCCACTCAACAGCCTAAACATTCTCTTTCTAGCAAATTATAAAAAAACATCAGCATATTTTTTGAATCTTATCTTAAACATTAACTCTTAAAGTTTATTCTTAATAGTTGATTGGTTCTTCTAATGATTATTGTTTTAAAAAAGTATAGTATTTTGAGAAAAAGTTTGAGTCCATAAATCTCTATTGGTACCATTTCTAACATTTTGTATCTAATTATTCTCACATGAGAGTAATTTGCTTTAATCTTAAGGTTAAGTTTAATTTGTTTCTGGTTTTTCCATTTAATAGGTAGAATATAAATCTATTTCTACTAATAATCTTATCCCTACTTTATAAATAAATAAATTAATAAACAAATTAATTTTAATTCAGAGTATATCTAATTGTGTTAGAAGTAATTAAATATATTGTTATTTTAAATTTTCTTTAAACATTTAATATAATGCATAGAAAAAGTACTAAATAACTATCTAACTAACTTACTAAATTTTTTGTTTGAAGAAAATAATTTTTCTCAATTCATAAGTCTTATTTTAAGATTAATTTTTTTATTCATATTTTATTCATATTTTTTGATAATTTAACTAAGTTTTATATAATTTATCTCTCTAAATATCAATGTAAATAATATAAAAAAAGCATTTCCTAGATCTATTTTAATTTTTTGGAAATTTAAATTTATTTTATCATTTTAGAATATTAAAAAATTACAAAAAATAAAAATTAATTAATTTAACAAATAAATATGAAATAATGAAATATTTAAACGATTATTATGTAAATATAATAAATTTCATTAGAAGTCATATGATATCCTTTTTTTAAATGCTTGAACTTTTTTATAATTTTTGAAATCCAGCTCATTTGAAAAACTATGAGTTGGAGTATTTGGATCTATTTTACTGATTGTTAAATTATATGCTTCTTCTTGAGTAATAAAATCTTCTAAATTTAATTCATTTTTTTCTTCAAATTCTTAATATTTATTTTTACAAACATAATTAGAAAATTATTTGTAATTATCTGAAATATCTAAATTGATTATTTCACCTTTTAGCTTTAATTAATTGATTCTTTATTCCATTCTTTATTTTTAGTAATTCTTCTAACTTTAACTAAGAGCTTTATTTCTTTAGCTTATTAAGCTTTTCTTATTGTTGTTTATGTTTTTATTTACAAAATTTCTATTTACCTCTGTTTTTATTGATTCTTTTCTTGAATAGCTTTATCTTGGATTCTTATCATTTAGCCTGAATAAAATGTTTTCATAGTTAAAATAAGGAAAATAATTAATCATTCTTTTCATTTTTTCAAATTATCCTATAAAGCTGTCATAATACTCATTAGATCCTTCAAATTTTTACATATCCGATATTGTTAATTTTTTATCATGCTAGCTGGATATTTACATAGCTGATTAGATATTTTTACAAGATGGAGGATACTTATTTTCATGTTAAATATTCATGTTGTTATTGTTAATTACTGCTTATTAAGATTGCAAAATATCATTTTTAAAAGAAGATACATTCATTCCAGATTATTCTTTTGTGATTTGTTTCGATTAAATCTATTTGTTGATTGTCAAGTTTGAAGGACAAGAGTCAATTAATTTAGAACTTTGATAAATACATTTTTAATCAAATACCTGTTGCTACTGAATTTGAGCGGCTGTTGTATCTTAGAATATTTTGGAATTATGCTTTACATTTTCTGAAGATTCTTCACTATTTTCTTACATATCCTCATCATATAATGATTAATTTAGCTTTTAGAAACTTATAGTATTGTTGTTTATTGATACTATTTTCTTTTGGCTTGGTATTGGTTTTAGATTGGAAGAGATTTATTGAATGAATTATTGGCCATTCTAACTATTTTAACTGCTGTTATTATTTTATAAAGAATGACTTCCTTAAGAATTCAAATGAATAGAGTTAAAATTATTGTTATTTACTGATTAATTAATAGATTATAATTCATGTGATTATTAAATTATGTTTATATTAAATGGGATATTATTGCATAAGTTTATATTTAGAATGCTTTCCTTCATGGCTGAATCCTTCTACTTTTAGCTGAACGACTCCATTAATTATGAATATGCAGGAAATACATAATATGAGTTTTATGTTGTAGCTGGATGCTATTGAAGATAAAGATATTCTTCTTGATATTAAGAAATATCTTCAAACCTATCATAATAATATTAAATTAGCCTTTCGTTATTATTTTCCAAATTTTCTAAAGTGGACTGCTTAAACTTTTTCGATCTTTCTGTTTTGCTTTTATCTCTATGCAAATGAGGGATGCTATAAAGCATTTAACCATAAATTTTTCCTTTATTTACCTTTAAATGTAGATAAGGGCACTCTCCTATTTCATGAGTCTGATTCTCACACGATTGACATTTCTTTTTTAGCTTCGTTGTATCTTTTGAGTATAATATCATATCTCTTATCATGCAAAACGTCTCATACTCTTCTTAGTCTTCCATAATAACTTTGATAAAATCTGACCTCTTAATTTTCAATAGTTTTGAAAAATTTAAGCTCTTTATGCTCATTTTAGATTATTCACCAGTAAAAAATTAAACTTCTCCAAACTAGTCTCCCTAAATATTTTAATCAATAAATATTATTTCAAATATATAATGTAAATATAGCTAGATAATTAGTGTCCCTGATTTATATTAGTATTTACACAGAAAGTCAAAAATTGTTAAAAATTCTAATAAATGTTAATTTATCACTCACTAAATAAATTTCAAGCTATATTATAAAAATTAATTGTTTTCTGTTAAATTTTACCTGTTTTATTATAGTGATAGCTGAATTTTATAATTATATTTTTCTTTTATTTGTGTAATCTGGTGATTGAATAAAAAGCTCAAGTTCACCTTCCTGAATAAAATAGAGCCAAATATCGGAATCACCTATCTCTGAATCATAAATGACTTCTTCGGGAGTACATCTTTACTCTTAAATAATTGGTAGGCATCTAAGCAAAGTTTCATAACTAAAATTATCTTTAAAGAAAGAACAGTCTTTAAATATGATGCGATTTGATTCAGCTAAAAGCTCCTCCCTCAGCCCATTAGATAACTAAGAAATTATATGGTTTTCTTCTTGCAAATTCTCATCGCTTCTTTCTTTCCAATAATACCTATCATTCATTTTAACAAAATAATTATTTTTATAAATTTATTTTTTCTTTTTTTATTTAATAATTTTTTTATAATATTATTCAAAAAGACAAAATAAATGAAAAAATGAATGAATAAATAAATACTCAAGATATTCATAAACATCTTTCATAGTTGATTTGGAGACTCCTTTTTTTATCATGTAATTTCCAATAATAAATCTTTTTTCTCTGATCATATTTTCTTTCTAATAAAAATCTTAAAATATTTGACCTATTGAGTTAATCGTGAAAGCAAATATGGCACAACAAATCATCATCAAAGCAGTACAAACTATGATTTCTATCACATTAGTAGGTTTTATATCACCATAACCTACAGTGGCCATTGTGACTGTAATAAAGTAATAAGAATAAATATACTAGACTATCCAAGAAGACTCTGTTAATTGCATCATATCTATCCATGTTTAAGTATTGTAGTTATTACTTAAATTACTTGGTTATTACTATAATTAAGGAATATCATATACTAAGTAAGATATTTTCGCTGCCAGTATCCATATGCATGCGAAAATATGTGAAATAAGAATAACATTTTTAAATAAATTAATTAACTCAATAATGTTTTATGCTTTTTTGTCAAACAAAAATTTGTCTTTCATGTTATTTATGATAATATTTATATCCTTATATTTAAAAACTATTGGTAAAAGTAGGACTAACGCAATTCTAGATTACCAATTATCCTATGTAATTAAGAAGTAGGAAAGGGGAAAGAACTATGAAATAAAATCATAGAGAAAGGCATGGGATTCTCTGTAATATTTAAAAATAGCTTATCTATTTGTGCATAGGACACCTTTAACATATATTGCTGTATTTGTATGAATGAATATATCCAAAAATGTTAGCAGTTGACAAAATATTATAAACTATATTCTAAAAAGTTAACTTATTAGAGATTCAAAGCTGAAACAAACTAAATAACAGAAAAAGCAAATTAGAGTAGCAAATATCTTGATTGCTTGCCAAAACTCTATGAATTTTGTGTGAGGTAAAAATATAGGTATTTGTTGATATATGCATTCTAGCTTACTTTTTTCTTTATCTCTTTTTTTTCCATTTTAATGTTGGTAAATTAAGTTGTATACTTTACTATTTACAGATAATCTCCTTAAGCCCTACATCTGATTGGCCTAAATCGAATGCATTTTTTCTTCTTTAAAGTAAGACTTATCATTAATCATCTCTATTTGTTTGCCATTTAAAAGCCTAAACATTCTCTTTCTAGCAAATTACAGAAAAATAGAAGCATATTTTTTGAATCGAATCTTAAAAGAAATCTCATTAAGTATATTCTTAATAATTGGCTAGCTTTTTAGATTCATGATATTATTTTAAGTCTAAATAGTATTATGCGAAACAGGTTGACTCTACAAATTTTAATCGAATTAATCTCTGATACTTTAAACCTGATTCTTCTAACAGTATTGTAGATAGTTTTTCCCTTTAGATTATGTTTCATTTTTATAAATCTTTTCCATTTCTCAAAATCTTTATTATTTGTTATTTCTACTTACTAATTTATTCCTACAAAATAGTTAAAGATGTTAATATTTTAAACAATAATTAAATTCGTGTCAAGACATCAATTTGAAATATCAAAAAAGAAATAACTTTAAATGTATTTCACTTTAAATTATACAAAATAAAATATTTGTATATAAAGTTTTTGTCTTATTAATAATAAATAAATGGATCTCAAAGTAGCATATAAATTTTAAATTTCTAATAGTAGTCAATTGTTAAATTAAGTTAGAAAAAATAAAGAAGCAAAATTTAATGAAACTATAAAAATAAATAAATTATGTTTTAATGTAACTTGATTTAAATTCAACTTTTAATTGAATTTTTTAAACAAATATTTTGGTTTTAGTATTAAATTAAAAAAAAAACTTTCATGTTTTCAAATAAGTGGCAAAAAATATAGGTTAATAAAGTAAGTAAATAAATTTTTAGATTTGAAGGTAAATAAACATACTAAATTTAATGACAAATAAATAAATAAGCAAACAAACTATTATCAATCATAATTTTCATATTTGATAGAAAATCACTAAATTAATTATTTGATACTCTCTTTTATTTGATTTAAATCTTCGCCTTATTTTAGCTAAGATTTAACGAAGTTATTTGATTTTTTAGAAATGAGCATCCACTTAGATTTTTGTTAAATATAGTATGTTTCAAGTATAATTACAATCAATAAAGTCATTAATGCATCTTTTGAAGTAAATTTAGAGGTAAATAGTTTTATTTAATCTATATTTTTTTTGCAGTATTACTTGATTAAACTTTCGTCAAACTTCCATACACCTTCAGAATTTACCAAATTTAGTAAATTTTCGATTTTAGGAACACTAGATTCATTTTCTCTTTCAATTTATTTTTTAATTGGATTTTGAATCACATCAAGTTCTTCATTTTCATCAAATTCTGCCTCACATTTGTATACTTCAATATCGTCACACTAAGCAATCTACTTACATTCATCTTAAACTTAATAATTTACATCCTTTCTCAAAAATTCTTATTTAGGTGAAGGAGGACTCTACTATGCCAATGATTTTTTTGAGGATGAGAAAAAATTCTTGATTTTAGTAAATATTGAAGGTGAATTAGAGGATTATTTAACAGCTATTGATTTCTTCTAAAAACTACAGGCACCTAATGTTTAAGCTTAATTTGAAAGACAATGGCTTATATTTTATTAATTACAAACCAACTGGCTCAAATTGTATTATAACTTTTCTAATTTTTTTTCTGCTACTTCTTTTTAGTTTTAATATTAAGTATTATGAGGTATATTCTCATACATAATTTTCTATTCGTCATTAAGAGTTTCAATTACACAAATCAAAGCAGTTTTTT
>JH720037.1:0-17024 GCA_000231845.2 Tetrahymena malaccensis 436 | reverse complement strand
TTAATTTAAGCTGCTTTTTAGGATTGAGATAGAAAATCCATGAAAATTTATAAGCCAGCTAATTGTGATTAAAAAAACAATTAAAAAATTTATTTTAGTGAATAAGAAATGCTTATTCGTTTATATTTATAAGAAATCAGCATTAATTTGTTTAATTTAATTGATTATAGTAAATACATATTTTATTACAAATTCTATTAAAATATTCTTTCTTTTTATACTAAAGTAATTCTATTTAATCAATATCATTTTTTATTTAATGAAAGATGCTTATTTATTTAAATATTTGAAATTTTATGTGATTTATGTAGTAAATTATTATTATTATAATTAATTCTTTTCTTATTAATTCTGTAAAAGTATTCTTTTCTTTTTTCATAATATTGTTTGATTCATCTATCTATTAATCATTCTTGTAAAAAATTATTAATAATATTCATAAAAAATAAAATATGCTTACTTACTTTTTTAAATATTAAAAACTTTCTGTGAAATATTTTATAAATTTTCGTAATAATTAATTATTTGATTATAAATTCAGAATAATTATTCTAACATTTATTTAAGAAAATAGTTAGATTTATTTATATCTCAAAAATGATAATAAAACTATAAATATAATATAAATCCTTATAAGTTATTTATTTATTTAAGAAATATTATTGATTTCATTTTATTCATTTTTAGTTTACAAAAGATATTTATTTATTTTATTTTAAGTAAGGATCAAAATGGCATGTTTTGTGGTAAATTTAATATTAAATAATTTATTGTAGATTTTTTATTTACTTTCTCATTTTTTGTTAATTAAATTAAATTTATATCTGCTAAAATAAATAATGTAAATTAAAGATATTTAGTAAAATAATTTCTAAAAATAGATGTTAAAATTATTAGTTAATTAATAGATAAATTAATTGATTTTTAAACGAAATTTATATTAGAAAATTGTTAGAGATAAAATATTTAATTAAAATTATTCACATTATATCAACTAAGCTGATCATTTAACGCAGATGAATAACTTTTAGCTTATCCTTTACTTAATTATATTTTGTATGTAATATCCTTATTAATCAATTCCAATTCTTAGCTTTCATCATTTTAATAAGATCTTTTTACTTTTAAGTTAGCAGGAATTTTTTTAAATGTATCTTTTTCTTCATCTTCCTCAGGTGGTTCAATCTCAAACTAGAATTTAACCTTATTATCTTAAGTTGAATAATCTGGTAAGATTTTGTCATAGTTATAAATGCTGTTTGAAAGGCTGATTTCATCTTATTTTTATTCGCATTGTTAAAAGTCGTTTGAACTTTTTTATATCTTTATTTTCGTTTATGACAGTTTCATTAAAGTCTCTGTATTAACATAATTAAGCTGTTTGTGTGTTATTTTTTGAGCATGTTTATTCATCATGAGCACAGATATATTTTGCCCATTTCTTCTTTTTTTAAGCAATCTATTTTCTTTTTTAATCAAATTCGAGCTTATTCCCATTTTTATTTTATATAATTATCCATTTAGCTATTAAATGATCTCCTTAAAATTAAAATTAGGAAAATAATTTTTGAATTAAAAGAGGTTTTCAAAATAGCCATCAAACATATCGAATTGAATTTAAAGATTTGCCTCAGTTTATTACTTTTACACAAAAGCTTAAATAACTGGATTAGGAAGAGCACTTAATGAAGGTATTTTCTTTTCTTTATTTAGTTATTAGTTTACGGAAACTATATCCTTTGATGAAGTTTGATTTAACATAAATTACATTCCTTTTTTACTTGATCTTTCTTAATGTACTGGGGAGTTAACTTCTTATGTATTTTCAAGATCTCCAGAAATCTGCTTTTGTGAATGAGGATTTAATATGATAGTAGCTATCCTTTTCCTTGATTTTTAATCTTTTTATACAGATTTTACACTTTAACCAAACTATTAATAAACGTCTTTATCTAAATCCATTTCAGATTTTTAAGAAGTAATATTTTTAGAGCTAGTTTCTTCACATTCCTCAATATCTTAAGTTTTTTGTAATTTATATTAAGAGTATCTTTTCACAAACATATTTCTGGCTTTATTTCTATCAAAATGGGATTAATCACTTATAATATCTTTATTAGAAATGACAGAAACTCTTTCAGAACTTGCACTCGGTTTTGCTTATTAAACAGTGCTGGTGTACATTCCTGTGTTATCTTTGTCTTCATCGAAGAGATCATTTATTTCATTAAAAGAGGTAATATTCTTCTTGAAATAAGTAAATTAAAAATATTCTTCTTCATAATTTTCTATTAAATCAGATTTTTCTTCAATAAATTCTAAATATCGATGAAGAATAAATTCAAGGTATGAAATCGAATTCATTTTCTAATTCTTTCTAATAAATTAGCTATCTCTCTCTACATGAGGAGTACTCACTGAATCTTATTGAATAACTTTAAATTTTTTCGGAATGAAATGAAGAATTGGGCAGTTAACTTCAGTATGTGTTATGTCTCCACATGCTGAGCATCGATCTTAAAGCTGAGTTTTAAATCCAGAAAAAATTATTCTATCTTTGATCATGCAAAATGTTTCATATTCTTGTTGATAGTGCTTCAAAACTTGAATAAAATCACTCCTTTTGAGTTTCAGTAAAGTGCTAAAATTTACACTTTTCACACTTAGACTATTTTTTTATCCACTAAAAAATGAAATTTGCCCAAAATTATTTCCCTAAATTGTAAAAATAATAATAAAATTTATCAGGTATTTATTTTCATTTATTGTTTAAAAAAGAATATTATTTACTTTAATTAACCTTTTAATAACATTTGATTCACTCTATTTAAATTTCTAATTGTTTTTACTCTAGTTGTAATAAAAGACTTCTAATTCTCCTTATTATACGAAGTAGATATAGCACTCCAAATTTCCAATTCTATCATCAATAATTATCTCTCCTGGAGTGCAATTCTATTCTTAAACATATGGCAAACATTTTATTAACAGCTCTTAACTAAAATTTTCCTTTAAAATTTTATTATTCTGCAAAATTAGTTTATTTGATTCTAACAGTAGCTCTTAGTTTAAATTATTTGATAATTAATTCAAGATTTTGTTAGTCTCTTCAATATTTTCGTCCATTTCTTCTCTCCAATAATATCTTTATTTTATATAATTTAAAAAATTAATTTCTGATAAATTTATTTAATTATAAAAAAATTTTAACAAAAGATATATTTCACATTAAAATTTAGAAAAAATATATATTGTTAGTTGCAGAATATTCACCTCAGCTATTTAAAAATTTATTGAAATAAATGTAAAAAATAAAAAATTTTCAATTTTAAAAGTTTTTAACTTTTTAGCTATTAAAAAATGAAAATTTATAGTGAGATAAAAGGAAATAATAATATTTTACTCTAAATATTCAAAGATAGATTTTTATGTTGACGTGCTTATTTCTTTTCTATTCATGTAATCAGCTATAACACTTCTCTTTTGTAAAATGTTTTTTTCTTTTATAAAAAAATTTTAAAATATTTCACCAATAGAATTGATAGTAAAACCAAACATAAAGCAGCAGATCATCATTAAAAAACTGCATACTCCTACTTCAAGCGGATTTGTAGGTCTAACATCTCCATAGCCAACAGTAGTCATTGTAACTGTGATAAAATAATAGGAATATAAATATTAAACATCCCAAGTCTCACCTTCAATATTCATTAAATTGATCCATGTCGAATAAGTAGGAGTATCACTGCTTTTAACCTATTTTTATATGTAAGAAGGGATATCTTCAGATATTTTAGCAGCTAAAATCCATATGCAAGCAAATAAATGAGAAAGTAAGAATATATTTTTAATTAAATTAACTAGTTCAATTGCATTTTATGTTTTCTTTTATAGTAGGAATTTATTTTTCATTTTTTTAATTATCAAATTGAGATCATCATGCCTTAAGATTATTGGCAGCAGTAAAAACTAAACATATCTTGAAGTGATTTAAGCACTATAAGTAAATATCATATATATTATAAAGCTTACTTACTAAAAAATTTCAAAATAAAGAGTTTTCTGCCTCTTATAGTATTATAGAATTTACTTTCTCTAAGTGGTTAATTACCCTTTTATATAAATGGCCGTATTTAAGCTGACAAAGACATCTATAGCCATGCAAGTTTGGCATAAATAAATGATTTCTATATACAAAAGGCTTTCTATTTTTTAATTAAAAGCAAAGCATACTAAATAAAAAAAGAAACAGACCAAAAAAGAGATAATTTTGATGAGCTGCCATGCATCAAGGATACGATTAGTAGGACTAAAAATAGGAAATTAGGATAGACATTTAATTAAAATGGTAGCTAGGATGCTGTTTCCTTTATCAATATTACCAGCTAATAGTTTTTTACCTCCTTTTTTATCTAAGTACTAAAAGTAACTACCACTATCATTGATCATTTGAGCTTGCTAGAAGGTAAGCAATCTGAATAGCCTCGTCCTACTTTAAACTAAAAATTTTTTGATATAAGACATAAATTTGATTCTCTTAATGATCACATCTAGCCTATCCCAGTGATCTATTTCCATATTTGCCTATTCTTATTATTTGATAGTAGTTGTGATAGAATTCCTTTTGGATGTATCGCTTATTTGATCCTTTTGGCTCATATCATCCACATTATAATTAGCTAATTTATTTTTTAAAAAATCTTAACCTTATTTATATTAACTCTTTTTCAGTGGAGATTTTATTGCAGGATGGTACTTTTTACTGTACTGAGAAGGAGCATATTCACTAGTAGCATCTTTATAATCTTCTAATATTATGCTATTATTTAAACTGGACATTTAATTTTTTTCTTTTTTGGCGAACAAAAGAGTAAAAGCTAACTATCTAACTAACTACTTTTTACTTCTACTATTAAAAAAATTAAGCCTAATAATTTAATCATATACTTAACAAAGAAAGGAAGTAATGATTTGTAATAAAAACATAGTCCCATAAAATTATTAAAAATCTGAATAATTAAAATCGAATAGCTGTTCAAAACAAATCTTAAAAGAACTTACAAGTTTTTACATAAAAATAAATAAATATTAATACATTATTAAAAAAGGATTTAAATCAATACATAATAAGTAAAGACATAAATAAATAAATAGATCTTATTTATCCTTTCATTCATCTTCTCATTCAGTTTTTTAAATATAAAATTAGATTCATTTCCCAAAAATCAGAATCAAAATTTTGATGCATCTCAAATAAATATTTTATTATGAATAATTATTTGAATTAATACTAAATTTACTGATAAATTTACATTGATAGTTCTAATTTTAAAAAAATTATTTTACATATAAATATTCATTTACTAATTTATGAATCAATTAGTTTATTTTTCTAGTTTATGTTGACGATTGGTAGGTGTAGATATTTCAATATCCTCTTTTCTGACTGAGATTAGTTATGTATCATCTATGTTAAAGTATTGTTAAGTTTTGAAATGCCTAAGAGATTGTACCTCTTGCTTAGAAGTAATATCATATTCATTTCTTACAGGTGTATTCGGTTCATCATAAATTTATTAGTTTTTTATGACTACTACATCTTCTAAATTTGATTCATTTTAACTATATGCAGATAAACTATATAAATAACTCGTTTTCAACTTTATGTTACTGTTATTAAAATAAGTACCATTTTATTGTACATTACTAGACTTTATTAGAGTATTCTCTCTAGAAGTAGGAGTATCCACTTTTATTTTCAGTCGAGATAACGTTCTACTAGTATTAATATCCCTATTTATTACAGTCTATATATTTCTGTTAGTCCTCCTTGATGTATTAACATGAGCACTATCCTTTATATAATGTTTATGCTTTTTATACTTGTTTATACTATCAATCACATTTTTATAGTTAGATTTGGGAAAGTATTTACTAAAGGTAGCCATCTTTTCAAATTCACCTCCAAATAAGTCATAATCTGAATAATCTTACTTAAACTACTTGAAAGACTATTATGTCTTTTCCTTAGTGTATTATTTTTGCTGTAATGCTCGTTTTTCGTTAAATTAGACTCTTTACCCTTCTTTTAACATTTATAACTTCAAAAACTGTTATCTAGATTAGTATATTTGCTTTTCAATTTATGCTGTGGAATTAGAAATGGATGTTGTATCTTGCTTAACATCTGTATCTTAGTTTGATTTAGCTAGAGCATCTATATCTTTAGTTGCAGCTGATTTAACTATATGAGGCTATAATAAATTTGCAGTGTTATAGAAAAATTCATCTAGTGTGTTACAAAATTCTTAATAAAACTAATCTTTTGTATTGGTATTTCCTGTTTAATTATTTGCACTACTTTATAATCCTAATCTTCTAGTAAAATTGAATTTTTTATTTGAACTCATTTGTGAAGAATCAGAAAAATCAGATGTTGTAAGTCTCTTTTCCTTTGAACTCTCCTTGATAGACCTAGGAATTTAATCAATATCTTCATCGCTAACAAATAATGTTCTAGAACCTAAAAATTATCTAAATGTGTGATATTAATTTTCATATTAAATGATCTCATCTGAATTATTTTCAAAAAATTCAGCACAGCTTGATTAAATTAAATTATTATTTTCAAGAGCAGCCTATTTATAGATTCTTCTATTATGATAAACGCTTCTATTTTAATGTGGTTCTGATCTTTTTATATTTTCAAAAAGCTTTAATTTTCTAGGAACAAAGTGTAAGTATGGACATTATATAATATCGTGAGTATTATCTTTACATGATTAGCATTATAGCTATAGACAACATTAGTTTGTTGAAAAATTTAGTCTATCATTCATAGAGCAAAATATTTCATACTATTCTTAATCTCCCTGTAGAATATTGATAAAATCTTCTCTCTTTATCTTTAATAGTTTGCTATAGCTCTTGCTTCTAAACGTTAAACTATTTTTTTAGCCTGTAAAAAATGATTTCTCCCCAAATGAGTCTCCCTATAAATAATTTAGTTAAAAAAATTATTCATAAATTATTAAGTTGAACTTCATTTACAGCAATACTTTAAAATAAACAAAAAAAATGTAAAATTTTTGAACTTTTTGAAGAAAATTTATGATGTTTATTTATATATTTAGCTACCTTGTTGAGAATAGATATCTGTTTGTATTTATTGATTGTTTATTTAGCTTACTTTGTAGGAAAGCAAGTAAGAGAACTTAAATTATTTTGCTTGTGAATTACTTCTACTTCTCCTTCTAAAACAAAGAATATGCTAAATTCTAAGTTCCCATTTTATTCATCTATAATAATTTCGTTTTAAGTGAATCTTATCTCCTAAATTATAGGTAGGCATTTAGTTAAAACTTCTTAGCTGAAATTATCTCTAAGGACCCTATTTTCTTTAAAGATAAGTCTGTTAGACTAAATAAGCAGGTCTTCTTTTAGATTATCTGACAATTAAGATATAATACTATTTTCTTCTTGCGTATTTTCATTAATTTTGTCTTTCCAGTAGTACCTTTTTGGATTTGGAAAATGATTTTCAGAATTAATTTTATTAAATTTTAAATGCAAAATGAAATTTAAAATAATTAATATTCAAATATTACTTATTCAAATATTTTTTTTAAGTTAAAATAAACTGTGTTAATTAATTAAAAATAGATTCTACTTACTAAGTAAATAAATAATATTCAAACTATCAAATAATTAAAATAGTATTTGATTTATTTTATAACTATTTTAACTTTTATAAATTTTTAAAATGATTTTCAGGAAAAAAATTTTTTAATTCTTGTGAGAAATTTGTTTTCATTCACTAAGTCTTTAAAATTAATAAAAATGTCTTAAAAAATTATATTTTTTATAGCTAATTTATTGAGATAAAGAAATATATTAATCAAAATATAGCTAGCTATTCCTAAATTACCTTCCAGTAATTAATTTTTGTTTATTGAAACAAATAGGTTTTTTTGCGTCAATTAATGGTAAAATTTTGAAAGGAATTAAAAAGACTTTTAGGAATAAAATTATATAACATAATTGCAAAGAAAATTTTAGTAAATTTTAAGGTAAAATTGAATTTGTTTGATATCGAATAATTTCAAGTAAGAATAAAAAAAGGAATTACTC
The DNA here is from genome assembly GCA_000231845.2 of Tetrahymena malaccensis 436. Taxonomy (NCBI): domain Eukaryota; phylum Ciliophora; class Oligohymenophorea; order Hymenostomatida; family Tetrahymenidae; genus Tetrahymena; species Tetrahymena malaccensis. Next base: position 8,894 of record JH720037.1, on the reverse strand, counting down.
CAAATACTCAAATATACTTTATCTTGTTTCTTGCGTTATACTGTTTTTATTCATGTAATTAGCGATTATATATCTCTTTTCTTGGATTTGTTTCTCAAATTAAAAGAAATCTTAAAATATTTCACCAATGTTGTTCAAGGTAAAGCCATAAATTACACTGCAAGTCATTACAAAAAACACAGCAACTAAAACTTCAATAGGATTCGTTGCTCTTATATCTCCATATCCAACAGTACTCATTGTTACAGCAATAAAATAATAGGAGTTCAAATATTAAACATACCATTAAGATTCTGTAATATTTACAAGATCAAGCCAACTAGTAGGTTGCTGATTACTATTACTACTATTGTTGCTGTTATCATTTTATTAGTAAAACTCTTCTGATTTTAATCCTATAAATAACCAAATACACGCAAATATATGAGAAATTACTAAAATATTCTTTAGTAAATTAATGAGTTCAATTATATTTTAGGCTCTTCTATCCAATAAGAATTTTTACTTTAATTTTTTTATAATCACATAAAAATCGTTGTGCTTAAAAATAATAGGCAATAGCAACGTCATTTTAGTTTAGGATTATTTAACTCCGTTAAAATGTATCAAATAATAAAGTGTTGTAAAAAAGGTAGAACAAATATCGTAATAAATAGCTTTTGAAGATTTATAATAGCTAAACAGCTCTCTTCTATCAGTGCAAAGAATTCCCTTGATGTAGATGCCCGTATTTAGAGTGATAAAAATGTCTAAAAATATGCATAACTAGCACAGCGATAATAATTGTATTGGAAATAGCTACTCTAGATCTTTGCTTAAAGCGAAACAAACTAAATAACAAAAAAAACAAATCATTGCGCTAGAAATTTTGATAAACAACCAGATTTCATATAATAAGCTATGAGGTAAAAAAATAGGCATCTTAATTGATTTAATTTTGTTTAAAATTGCTGAGCTATTGCTGAATTAAGAGTTCATAGTCAGCATGTGATATTCTGCTTCTTTTTAGTTATTTTAAGAATTGCTCCAATAACTTAAATCGTTAATCTTTTAAATCTAAAATGTGGTGAGCTATCTTTACAACCTCAATTAGCTCAATTAAAGAAAGGCTTTTATATATTTCTTAAATTTAATTCTTTTAATTATATCATTTAACCTATTCCACTTAATAAATTCATTCTCACTATTAACATTTTTACTTAGATTATATTATTTTTAATTTTATTTCTTATAGCTACTTGTCCTATTTTTCAACTATTCTATAGTATTAATAGATGGTTGCCTAATTTAAATAGTGCTATTTTCACAAGGGCTATTTTATTTATTCAAAGATTAAATTTGGCTTTTGTAAACTTACTTATCATTTTAACTTGCCTCCTATATATTACTAAAGCTAATACAGTTTTATCTTTCTTCAATAAAAGATCTTTAAATTAAATTTGCTCTTCTTTCCATTTTTTTCATCCTTTATCTATCCTATTTTTAATTATCAATCTATATTTTATTTATTATTAGTGTAATAAATTTGTTTGCAAATTTTAAATTGAGGATAGTAATTATGATAATTAAGAAAAAATGATAATAATCTAGTAAATAATTTGCTTTTTTTAAAAATTTTAAAAAATAAATATAAATTTTTACCACAAAAAAATTATTCTTTCTTAGGTTTTATACTTTATTAATAAATTTGTTTATGTGATGGTTGAAACCTTATAATTTTAGATTTTAAATGAAATATATTTATTTATTTACTTATAAAAATAAAATATTTAATTAGAATATTGTATATGATAGAATGACCCTTAAGACCCATTAGGTCATAAACTTTGAGATTTTTTCATTCAGATTGTTTTCAAAACTATTATTTTGATGGATTCATTGATATTAGAATTACTCATATTATATATATCTTGTCATAATTTAATAAAAAAATAACAAAAATTTTTTAAACTGCGTAAATTTTTTCAATTAAATGTTAAAAGCAGCCTTGTAGGAGTAAAGGGTGTGGTAGGTGTTTATTTTCAGCCAACCATAAACAAAATAAATATATTCTGCTTCGCCTTGTGTATTAAAATAGAATCTGAAAAAGTTATTCATCATAATAAAAGTTAAATATCAAAAAATAAACAAAAAGTACTAAAAAACATATAAATTAATTATTGCTCAAATTAAAATAGATTTTACAATTTAGTTTTATCAAACTTAAAAATAAACATAATATCTAATATATGTAAACAGTAACTAATTAAAAAGATACTGCAAAAAATTGAATAAATGCGATTGAATTTTAATTAAATTTAAAAATAATATTAAACTCTTTTTCAAAATAATTAAAATAGAAAATTATTTTATTTTTCTTTAGTTTAAATCAAATTATTTATATACAATTTACACATTATTTTGATATTAATTTAAATCTATGATTCCATTAAAGAAACAGTTTGTCAGTTTAATTAATGTTTTTTTAATTTGAAAGATTATTTTTTAATTAATTTGATGATTGGTCATGATTTAATTTGATTATACTAAAATAAATCAAGGGAATCAACTAATAATTCATTCAATATATTCTTTTCTGATAGTGACTAACTGAGAGTCATCAAGATTTCCAAAGTTATACTAGGACGTTTTAAAGTGTGCGAGTGAATTAATTACTTATTTAGAGATATTATATTCATTTCTAGGAGGGGTATTTGGCTCTTCATAACTTAGTTATTTTTCAATAACAATATCTAAATTCGAGTCATTCTAACTATTTATTAGTATACTATCTTGATGACTTACCCTATACTTCATCATTTAGTTAAAATTAGTAATTCCGTTTGATGAATTGTTTTATTATTTAATAATAGTATTCTCTCTAGAGTTAGGAGTTTCTGCTTTTAGTTTAATTCTGGGCAGAGATCTACATGAACCTACTTCCCTGTCTCTGTTAATAATTGACTGTATGTTTCTGTTAATTTTCTTGCACTAAGGAATATTTATGCTATCTTTCATTTAATATTTAGGATTCTTTGGCTGATGTAAGCTAGCAATCACATTTTTGAAGTTATACTTTGGGAAGTATTTGCTAAATATAGACATTTTTTCAAATTCACCTCCAAATAAATCATAATCAGTATAGTCCTATTTAAGTTATTAGAAAGAATATTTTGGTTTTTCTTTTTACTCATTCTCTTTTTGTTAAACTAACTTTTCATCAAATTAGACTCTATTTCCCTCTTTAAGCATTTGTTATTTAAAAAATTACTATCGTGATTGTTGTATTTACTTTTCTATTATTGATGTGCTATTTTAAGAGGCTGGAAACTCAAATTTTATTTCGGACTCAGAATTTTATCTGACTGTCGCATCTAAATCTCTAGACAGAGTTCTTTTATTTTATCCTGTTAGTAAATTTGCAGCATTGAGCTGTAAATCGTCTAAGGAGTTACATTAAATATAATTAAATTAATCTTTAGTATTTGTGTTTATATGTTAGCAGCTTGAATTATTATTTACCATAAATCCTATTCTCCTACTATAGTTAAATTTTTTGCTAGCATTCATTTAGGGAGAGTCTGAAAATTCAGTTGTAGTTGCTCGCTTTTCTTTAACACTTAGAGATTTCGGAACTTAATCAGCTTCATCATCACTAACAAGGTATGTTTTTGAACCTAAAAATTATCTAAATGTGTAATATTAGCTTTCATATTAGATTATTAAATCTTCATTATTTTCAATGAATTCGTTACAAGTGGATTATATTAAATCGTTATTTTCAAGAGATCCTTATTTATAAAGTCTCCTTTTAAATGCGTTTCTATTGATATGAGATTGAGAATTCTTAATACTACTGAAAAGTTTTAATTTTCGTGGGATCAAATGCAAATAAGGGCAATAAACTAAGTCATGTGAGCTATCTTTACAGGATTTACATTACAATTGTAAGAAGCTTTAATCTGAGGTAAATATTAATCTATCATTGATCGAGCAAAATATTTCATATTATTCTTAATCTCCTTATACAATATTGATGAAATCTTCTCTCTTTATTTTTAAGACTTTACTAAACTTTTTGCTTCTAAAAGTTAAACTTTGTTTCAAGCCTGTAAAAAATGATTTCTCGCCAAATGAATCACCCTATTCAAAATTAATTAAATTGTTATTAGAAGTTTCTGTATCGAGCAAATTTAATTAATTAAAATAACTTTTATTTCATATTAATGTTATCATTTTTTTAAGTTACAGCAGCAAATTTATAAAAATTTTTTAGAGTAATTAACTTTTAATAAAATGTTTTACTCTTTCTAATAAAGTAGATAAATTTGTTTTTGATAAACTTAACTCAAAATAAATAAATTATTTTAAGAGTAATTGAAAAAAAGTAATCAATTAATTTAATTTACTGGGCTTAAGATAGATATTTCTTTGTATTTATTATTCCCCTATTTAATTTACTTGGTAGAAGCATTTATGAGAGATGTTGGATGATTCTGTTTATGAATAACTTCTACTTCGCCAAACAAAACAAAATAAATACTACAGTCAGAGTTACCAGTTGATTCATCAATAATCATTTCATTTTAGGTAAATCTCATTTCCTGTATGATAGGTAGACATTTAGTAAGAATTTCTTGGCTAAAGTTATCTCTAAGGACTCTATTTTATTTAAAAATAAGTCTGTTTGATTGAACGAGGAGTTCTTCCTTCAGATTATCTGATAATTATGATATGATATTATTTTCTTCTTGCGTATTCTCATTAATTTTGTCTTTCCAATAGTATCTTTTAAATTAGTATGAACATTTTTAACAAAAAATAATTAATTAAACTAAAAACACTCATGCGTAATGTAAAAAATTGATTGACGAATTTATCAGGATCAATTACAATTTATGGATTCGAAAAAAATTTAAGAAATTTTTGAAAATGAATGAAAATCCCAGCTGACAAATCTATCTATGTATTATAAGGAATAGTTCTTGATTTAATTTGTGGGAACTAAATAAATTATCATTAAGCCAAATAACAAATTAGTTTCCAGTAAATAAATAATTACATCTTATAATTTATAGATTGCTCTTTAGAGTTTTTCCTGAGTGTAAAATTGTTAATAGAAATTCAAAAAAGTGTAATCGATATTATTGATTGATTTTGCATTATTAAATAAAAAAATTTTTCTAAAGAATTGATTAAAGGTAAAAAAATTCGTTGTTAACATTTTTCTTTTTAATTAAAAATTTATGTAATTAATTACTCCAAATATTCGAATATGCTTTATCTAGTCTATTAACTTATGCCATTCTTATTCATATAGTTAGCGATTACAAATCTCTTTTCTTGTATCTGCTTCTCAAATTAAAAGAGATCTTAAAATATTTCACCTATATTATTCAAAGTAAATCCAAAAATTACGCTGCAAGTCATTACAAAAAATACAGCCACTAAAACCTCAATAGGATTTGTTGCTCTTATGTCGCCATACCCTACTGTACTCATAGTTACAGCAATATAATAGTAAGAGTTCAAATATTGAACGTACCATGGAGAATTTATAATATTAACAAGTTCAAGCCAGCTCGAAGGTTGTGAATTATCACTGTTGTTACTTTGATTGTTATTTTATTCAGACATTAAACCCACAAAGAGCCAAATGCAAGCAAATATATGAGAAATAATCAAGATATTTTTAAGCAAGTTGATAAGCTCAATAATATTTTATGCTCTCCTATCTAATAAGAATTTTTACTTTAGTTTCTTGATTATCACGTAAAAATCATTATGCTTAAATACAATTGGAAGTATTAGCACCTTTAAAGCTTATGAATTTTAGAATCCATTAAAATGAATGAAATAATACAATGTTGTAAAAAAAGTAGAAGAAATATCATAATAAATAGTCTTTGAAGATTTGTAGTAATTAAAAAGCTATCTTCTATCCTAGCAAAGAATACCCTTAATGTAAATGCCTGTATTCAATGTAACAAAAATATCTAAAAAAATGCACAGCTGGCATATTACTAATAATTAAATTGGAAATAACTGCTCCAAATCTTTATTTAAAGCGAAACAAACTAGATAACAAAAAAAGCAAATCATAGCACTTGTAATTTTTATGAATGTCCATATCTCATATAATAGGCTGTGAGGTAAAAAAATAGGAATTTTTATAGTGTTTAAATAATTTAAAATTGTTTTATTGTTATTATCTCCAGTTTGATTGCCCTATACCTTATATTATATCTCTTTATTAGTACTGTCAGAATTACACCAATAGCTTAAGTCATTTATCTTTTTTATTTAAGAAGGAGTAACGTGCTTTTATAGTCTGAGCCTGCTTAAAGAAAGAATAGCCTTTATATATTTCTTAAATTTAATTCTTTTAATAATTTCGTTCAACCTATTCCATTTTATTTAATTCTCGCTATCAAATTCTTTACTTAAGTTTGTCTGTTGCAAGTTAAGTCTTTTAATTTCCATCTTTTTATTTGAAGTTCTTAATCCATCAATAGATGGTTATTTTATTTTTAAAATGCTATTCTCGTGAGAGCAAGTTTATTTTTAACTAAGCTTATTATGATTTTTATTTTGCGGCTTTTCGCTCTAAAATTCTTCATTAATATGGCAAAGACTGCTTGATTTTTGCTTTTCATCTTAGTGTAATCTTTGAATTATGTTTAACCTTCTTTCCATTCTTTATGTTAATTAATTATAAACTTATTTTGCAAGCTTTTATTTTAATTTATAATTTTTACAAAGAAATAACAATTGATAAAAGCTAGTCTAATAAGGACTAGCAAACAAACTTTTTAAACTGTCTTAAAAAAGTATATTAAGGATTTAAAAAAAAAAAAATGTATTTAACCTATTAAACATTATTTATGCTTAAACAGATAAACGAACAATAATTTAATGATTTCTGTTTATGAATTATGTAAAGCCTTAAAATTTCTAAAGAATATCCTTAAAAAAAGTTTACTAATTCATTCATTTCTAAAAATAATTTGAAGGGTAAACAAAGATAGTTTGATTTTCATTCAAAAGTAATTTTTTTTTGTACATCACTCATAACATTCAAAAAATAAATAAAATCAAGTAGTAATTATTTAAATTATTGTTAGTTTTATTAAAAATCAAGTTACTATTTTTTCAATTATTATTGTCTTGAAAAAATCAGCATATTTTGGAAAATTTCATATTTATTATTTGAATCTTTGATAAAATTCAAAGCTTGACAATTTTAATTTAATTGATATGGCTATATTATATTATATTTATGTATTCAGCATGGCTCTTTTCTAATAAAATCTCAAAAAAAAATATATTTGTTTTTTGCATCTTTAATTTTTAAAATTTTCTCAGATAATTGGCAAATTAAGCTTATATATCTATCCAAAATTATAGGAATTCCCAGCAAATGTTAAAATTAAAACTATTATTAGCTGTTGATGTTTTATAAATATTTAAAAGCTGGAATAAAAAAAAGTATTTTATAAATATTTCAAATGAAATGATTAATTATATTACATAACAAGAAGTCCTTTAATGAAAGTTTCTTAATAAAAAAACTTTTGAAAAAAGCTTAATTTTAATTAAAGCAAATGCTATTAAACGTCAGCCAAGTAACCAATTTCAATATTAAATATATTCAATAATTATTTAATATATTTTGGTATAGCTATTCAGCAAAAAATATTATAAATAGCGTTTGGCTATAATAAATTATCAAATATTTTGTATTAATTTTTTTGTTTTAAAATAATTATTCTATAATTTTTTTAATTTTTTTTAATTAATAAAGCTTTATTTTTTTTAAATAAAATATTAAAATGAAAAAAAATTTCAAAATTTGAAGAGTATAGTAGGTGCTGAGTTCACACATGAAGAATCTATTATATCCTATCCTAATTTATTTTTATTAAAAAATAAATAATTAATTAACAATTTTTATAATTAATTAAATTTCGATAAACATTTTTCTATCTAAAAAAAACAAAAAAAATGATATAATAGAATAAATTTTTTTATAAGGTATAACATGTAAGTATTTATTTTGTAATTAACTATTCTTTAATTTTATTTTTACCATTAATAAGTTTTTAGACTCTTCTCTTTAAACTCATACTCATCTATATTTCGATCTCTGGTAAATTTAATATATAAAAATTATTCTTATTTATCTTATCATTATTATCAATTTAAAATTTTTTTCAAGAAATATTCTTAAAATAGATATTATTATTTATTAAAATTTATATTTATTTTTTATTTTCAAGCCATACTTAAATTAATTAATAATTTATTCTTAATCATATTGTTTGTTATACATTTTTCTTTCTAGTTAACTAATATTTTCTTCAATATTTAAAAAGTGGAAATTATTATTAAATTAGTGAAAATGATGCCTCAGGTTTAGCCTCTGGATTAGCAAACTGCATTAATCTCTCAAATCTGACACTTAATTTACAGTAAAAACAGCTTACTTGATTTGGATTATTATAATATAAAAATGAATTAAAAATAATAAAATCTTTTTACTTGGTTGATTTACTTTTTGATTCTGATTATGCTTTTTGAATTTAAGTCATTTTTACATTTGCTGATATAAATTATTTACTAGTTTATTCTTTATTCATATTTTTATCCGTTTTTCCTTCTAACTAACTAATATTTTCTTCAATATTTAAAAAGTGGAAATTATCATAAAATTGGTGCAAATGATGCCTCATGTTTAGCCTCTGGATTAGCAAACTGCACTAATCTCTCAAATTTGATACTTAATTTACGGTAAAAACAGCTTACTTGATTTGGATTATATTAATATAAAAATGAATTAAAACTAAAACAATCTTTTTACTTGATTGATTTACTTTTTGATCCTGATTATGCTTTTTGAATTTAAGTCATTTTTA